>JAKUCM010003178.1:0-45997 GCA_023374145.1 Lepidium sativum
CATCTATAAAAAACATTTTTCTTTCTTTATGGTTATTAATCACGATATGCGAAACCAAGCCATCCATAGCCCCCTTCTCCATGTAGTTAACTAGTAAAAAAAATCGAGAATTCAGATGAAGTCTACTATACAATTATCAGACTTCATAAGTAGACTTTGTTTCAAAAAATGAAGTCTATTTATATATCGACATTTTTGAAAATTTCCTTTGTGGAATTCACATACATAAACTTATACAAATTTTGTAGACTTCACTTGAAGTCTATATACCGACACAAACTTCACTTGAAGTCTACATACACATTCTCCATAAGAAACAACAAATTGAACCATTACGTGGAAATAAACATATCCAAACCAGATTAGTTAAAGATAAACAATTAAATATATAGTTAATTAATCAAAAAAAAAATTTGAGACTTCAACTAAAGTCTACTCTATAATAAGCAGACTTCCCTTGAAGTCTACACAGTAGACTTCGTGGGGCAGTATACTTCATTGAAATATACTTATATAAGCTAACTACCTACATTGTTTCTAAAATTTACACATATTTTGACTATAATATGTAATCATGTTAAACATGTACATAAGCAAACTAAGTATAAAACAAACATTGAAAAAAAATATGACATGCTTAAAATGCATTTTTACAAAATTAGCGTTGCAGACTTCATTTGAAAGTCTACTTATGAAGTCTGTGAGATTGCAAAGTAGACTTCAGTTGATATCTATTGTTACAAAGAGTAAACTGCAAATGAAGTCTATTATTTAAACGTGCAAACTTCAATAGGTTAGTTTTTGCAATTGACCAAATGTTGACTTTTTGTAGTAGACTTCAAGAGAAGTCTACTATAAAATGGGTTCTTTTTGTGATTGACCAAATATTGACTATTTTAAAGTGAAGTCTACTAATCAATAGTAGATTTCAGTTGAAGTCTGCTATTGTATCTATGAAACAGATCAATTTTCTGCAAACTTCAACTGTAGTTTACTCGGAAAAGTAGTGGTTAGTTTTGCAATTGACTAAGTTTAACTTTTTAGTAAAGTTTACCCCAGGAAGCCTGCATCATTTGTAGACTTCAATGAAGTCTACGCAAAAGTAAGAGTAGACTTCATTGCAGTCTACTTTATTTATATTAAATACTTGATATATTAATATTAGCAGACTGCCGGTGATATATGTGGGTTATGCAAATTTCTATTGAACTCTGCGTCTGAAGTCTACTTTTTCCAGGAAGTCTAACGATTTTTTGATCAATATTTGCTATTTTTGGTCAATTACAAAAGTAACCCTCTTTAACATAAAGTAAACTTCAAGTGAAGTTTGCCCGCTAAAGTCTTCTTGGGAAATATTTCCTCACACATCATATGAAGTCTGTAGAAAAAAGTCAAAATGTTGGTCAATTGCAAAACTAACCCGAATTTACGTAGAAATCTCTGGAAGTCTACGAAAAAATATTTTTTTGTGTTCAAAGAAAGTGTACAGGCTTCTAGTGAAGTCTACTTTTGTAACCCATAAATTGGTCAAATTGCAAAACTAACATCTACGTTGATTAGCAGACTTCTGCGTTGTAGATACAAACTTCTCTTGAAGTATCGTCTCTGTAAATTTTCAAAATCTGCAAGCACTTAGGTGTACTTGGTTAAGATCATGTTTACCTTTTTATGAATACCCAGAAAGTTGAACTAAATTTTAAATCATCACTATTAGCTTCAAATAGCAACAAAAATGAAAGATTAAGAATTTCAAAAAAATATAAAAGGAAGATTAGTGAGTTTTTTAGATATAATCAAAAAGATAATTAGAGATTGTGAGGTTGGAGATGGTGAGGAAACATAATGAAGTCGAAATTGGTTGCAATAATGCTTATAGAGTTTAAATTTTGGTTGGTAATGGTGGGTGAAAGAATTGAGAAGATGGCAATTTTGTAAATAGTTGAGATTTGATTAATATTTTAGTCTTTTTATGTTTTATGATTTTTAATTTTTTTTAAAAGTTAATAGCAAAACAAAAAATATGAGAAAACAAAGGTTAGAATGGGAAAAAAAATTAGAGAAAAAAGAAGATGTTAGTTTTGCAACCCAAGTGAATGCGTCAATTTTGCAACTTAAATATTTGTGTAATTAAAAGTATATATTAAAAAGTTTGTATAAATATATTATATATTTTGGATATTTTCGATATCCATTCGAATTTCGGGTTTTACTCAATCAATTTTGAATATTCTCACTTTTATAATATAAAACTTGTTTGAATATTTTATAGATTTCAATTTAGTTTATTTCCAGTTATTTTGAATAGAATTAAAATTTATATTTAAATTTCAGGTATTATGTTCAAGCCTAGCAACTACACTAAAAATAAGCTAGTTTGAGTCGTAATTGAAACACAGATAAGAATCAAGAATTGTCTTTGAGGTTAAAAAAAGCATGAGATTCACAGAATCTTCTCATGTGAAATACTCATATTCTCAATTCTACTTTTTGTTCTTTTCTCGTTTCTTTTTTTGGGTCATTAGTGTCTCAGTTTTTGTGTCACACTTTTATTTGAATCAGAATTGTTACTTTCTCTGTGGGCCTTGTAAATCTTCTCTCGTTCTGTTTCCAGGGAGACTTATACCACACAAAAAGTGATATTCATGAATCTCGTTTTTCTTTTTAATTATTTCGTACTTCGAAAAATGGATGATAACATGTGATGAGTTGAATTTCAAACTATCAAATCAGATAATCTACTACAGTTTCCTCCCTAAAGTACATAAAATAAACCTAAAGTAGACAAATACAATTATGATGAAATTATTTGTAGTTTTGAAGATTTTACATATATTCTAGATACTTTTACACAAAAGTCATTTAGAAATTAACAACTAAAGTAATAGATTGTAAATTATCTAAATAATTACTTTTGATGGTCTAATATACTATCTAACAAGATGTAGCTAACCTAACGGTAAATTCAAACTAGAAATTCTAAGAGTATCTCCAATGCTAAGAACCTTTTGGAATCCAACACAAAGTTCTTAAATATTTTATAAAAAAATTACAACTAATGTTAACACAATGTAAAATGCATTGTGTCTTTTGTTACATAATCATTATAGAATCATTACAAAGTGTCAAATGCTAAGAAGCAGAGTTATATAAGTATTACAGAATGCCAAATGTTTGTGTCTTTTGTCAATGCATTGTGTGTAACGAGCTTGTGACTTCATAATCTGCAACAAGAACACAGAATTCAAAACAAGATCAGATTCATTTTAATGTTACAACAATATATTACAAAAAACATACACAACAAAAGTTACAAAACACAGAAACAACAAAGTTTCAAAACACAGACCCACAACTTTAGGACATGCAGCAAAATAAACTCCAATCCTCTTCCAAAAGGCTTCAACTTTTTGCTCATTCCCAATAATTGAATCCTTACTTGTGTTGAGTCAAACACTGATGAGCACAACATCTTCTGTAGGAGTCCACTTCCTTCTTGATCTTCGATCATCAGCTTCACTTGGTGAATCCTTTTCACTTGGTTTTCATGTTCATGTTGACTACTCAGTAATGCTAGGAAACCAGAGGTCTGGCTATATGAATTCATAGAATTCATCTATGAATGTTTGACGGAGAAGACAGAAGAAGAAGCAAACAAAAGAAGAAGTAGAAGAAGAAGAAGTAGAAGCAGACAGAAGAAGAAAACAAAGAAGCAGAGAAGAAGATAAATGAAGAGTGAAGAATGGAGATAGAAGAAGAAAATATAGAGAAGAGTGAAGACAGAGGAAGAAGCAGACATAATGAAGAATGACAAAAGAAGAAGAAGAAGCATACATAATCCATTCTACGAGGTTTGGCATTCAGTGTGAACCTAATATACATCTACTTCACATTGAAAGACATTTACTCTCACATCTTAAACACAGAGATGTGATCTAATCACACAGATCACAAAGATTATTTAGCATTTATAACATAGATCACAAAGAAGATTTCACATTATCACAAACACAAAAGAAGAAAAATCTAATCACGGAGACTATATCTAATTATAGAGACCTATAATTGAGACTAACCACAAACTAATAAACATACTAACCATGACCGAAGAAAACATATATGCATTACCTTCATCACTTATGTGCATTAAATCCATTGTAGCCACTCGATTATCTGCTTATGTACCACCACATCCTCAATTACACAAAGAAACAGACACAAATGTTAGCAAAACATTGCAAGTTTCATATATAAATATACAAATACAAAGAATATAAGATTTGAAGCTAAAACCGTCAATATACACTACCCCTAACCACTTATGTAATTATAATACAGAACACTACATTTTTGGAAACCCAAAAATCCTAATTTTGACGAATCCTAATTTCGAAACGAACAAAACTCTAATCTCATTAATCAAACTACCGTAACTACGAAATAGGTAGAAGACGTACCTAGATAGTTGGAGAGAAGAAACCCCAAGAAATTTGTTGAAGCTTCTCGGCCAAATCGCCACTAATTTTGGTGAAGCTTCACGGCCAAATCGAAGGCGATGGTTCTGATGATGCTCTGACGCCGTTGAGATGAAGAAGAGGAAGAGAAGATAATCGTTGAACTGAGGTCCGTGGAAGAAATGGACGAAATCAACAAAAATCACCGAATCGCGTAGAGAGAAGAGGAGGAAGAGAAGAAAGCCGAAGAAATGAGAGAAGTGTTGCGACCCTTCTCTTCTTCTTTTTTGGGCCAAAATGCCGCAATCAATCCCGAGCCGACACGTAGGAGTCTCTTAAGAAAATCTTAATATCTCTCATTAAGAACCGTTTCTTACCTATCATTTATGTTTTGCTTTAAACTTTTTCTAAATTTCATTAAGAACCTCATTAAGATCCCTTCAATGGAACTGGTATAAGTTTGTTGTTTTTCCACTAAATTGGTGGTTCTAAGTAATAATTCATTAACTAAAACTCTCATCTTATAATTCTTATATCTTTTGCTCTACATATATTTTATTTATTTATTTATTTCTACGGATTCTTATTAGATTAGTTCTACTTTACTTTTACTTTAGATAAGAAACTTTTTAACTAAAAATAAATTATAACAATTTTTTTGTTAATAATAAAATTATTAGAACAATAAGTCATGATTTATAGCCTAAATATTTTAATTATAATATATGAGATTTACTTTTACTGTCTAATACTTTAATAAATTAAGAATAAGCGAGCTGAATAATCTGTTTCTTGATTATAACAATTTAACTTGTAAGTTATTTAGACTTGTAGAATTGATGCTAGATGAATAAGAAAAAGGACCATCACTCAAGGGCTCCATAAGTCAAGTGTTATGTAGTAAAAGTTCATGTCAAGTCACAATAGAAGCTTAGGTTCTACACAATTATCATTAGTCCCTAAACATTCCTAGCTACCCTCTCAATACGTTTTATGGTCGATATTGGAATAAGTGTAGTAAACAAAAATATCCAACATTTCATTCATCTCTCGTACTAACCAATTATTTTCTCTGTCGGTCTGATAATAAATAATGTTTTGAGGTAAATGTATAATAATTAAAAAAATTGTAAGCCTACTTAAAATATCTTTGCATTATATTTATTGGAATAATTAATATAAATAATATTAGCGTTAAAGTAGAATTTTTTTATATTAAAAATATAAAACATAAATATTTTAAAACAAAAAATAAAGTTAAAACATCATTTATATTGCCAAAAATAAATGACCAAGTGGTGTAGTTACTTTAGAAATTTTTAAAACATCAGTGACCAAACCTCTACATGTAATAATATGAGCGAGATTTAAAAAACCAATAGGTTAGTTGACAAAAAAAACATCATTTATATAAAAATGAAGAAAACAAATTTTTATTTTACTAATTCTAAAAAATAGTACTTACTTCGAATCTAATTGAGAAATGAGAATAATGATATTCATATAACAAATAATTTTGAAAATGTCTCCAGATCCACGTAATTAGGATTCAAGTTCAAATTTTATGCAAAAAAAGAAAAAAATACTTTAATAAATAGAAAGAACAAAGAAAAGTAAACAAGATTAGTAGCTAAAATTATATAGAACTACGGTTCATCTAGTCAATGTAAATCACAATAATTTAGAGTTATACCATTAGACAAATACAAAAATCCAAATGATATTCTCAATCCTTAATGAATTGTTTAATTATACGTTCTTGTAATAAAATAATGTTGATTAAAAAAATAATTAAAAAAGCAACAGAGTGTCAACTGTCAAACTCTAATTATAGTCTTTGCGTGATGCAACTAATGAATAAAAATATCATTAAATGTTGTGAAAAGTCATTAACTCCTGTGTGTTGTGACCCACAGACATTTCGAAACTGCTCATCTTCAATATGTAATCGGAAAAATTAGTAAAATTTATCCTTTCTTCCGTCTTCTGGTTCGAATTTTCTATGCCGTCACGAACAATCTCGTCGCCGGCACCGGAGATTTTCTCGTCACCGACACCAACACCGTCACTTCACCATGAGAGAACCACCACACGTATCTTTCCGCCACTTGCCGCTGTTGGTTTCTCTTTCTTCATTACTGTTTCTGTCTGTTTTTGTAGATTCAAAAGCAAACGCCGATCTCCTGCGGCGGTTGAGACTTCATCTTCGCCGCCTCAGCAACCGCTGCTTCGTGAGTTCTCTTATTCTTGTCTCCGTAAAGCCACCGCTTTTTTCTCGCCGGAGAATCGGTTAGGTCAAGGTGGATTTGGTTCTGTTTTCCGTGGAGGTTTAGCTCCGTCTTCCGGTGGTAATGTAGCTGTTAAAATTATGGATTCAGGATCTCTTCAAGGAGAGAGAGAGTTTGAGAACGAGCTGTTTTTCGCCGGTAAGCTTGATTCTCCTCATGTAGTTTCCGTTATTGGATTCTCTCACGACGGAAACCGGAAACGACGTCGTTTGATTCTCGTTTACGAGCTTATGGAAAATGGGAATCTCCAGGATGCGCTTCTTCATTGTAGATCCCCTGAGCTTATGGAATGGAATCGAAGATTCCTTGTTGCGATTGATATCGCTAAAGGGATTGAATATCTTCATTCTATGAGTCCTCCTGTGATTCACGGTGATTTGAAACCTAGTAATATACTATTGGATCAACTCTTCTCTGCTAAAATCTCTGATTTCGGTCTCGCGAGGTTGAAATCAGATCAAGTAGAAGTCACAGTTGCATCGGAGGGTGATGAAATTAAGCTAGAAACGGAGGATTACGGATCTGTAGTTGAAGAAGTAGAGAGTGTGGTAACTAATACGACTGGAAATGATGAATCTAACTTTGGATTCACTGATCACTCGCCGGTAAGTTTCTATAAGGTTCCTCTTTCATCGCCGGAGACGATGCAAGTACCTCTGACATCGCCGGAAACAGCTGTCTCTGTTTCGCCAGAAATGGCGGAGAAAGTTAGCGTCTTGGAGATTAGTAATGGAGTCAAGAGCAAAGATTGGTGGTGGAAGCAAGAAGGCAATGTTGGAAGATTGAAAGGGAAGGATTATGTGAGCCAATGGATTGGTTCAGAGGTGAAGAAAGGGAGACCAAGTGGCGATTTGATTGCTGTAACCGCAGAAGTAGCTAAGAAAGTTGAAAGGAAGAAGAGTAGCAAGAAACTAGAATGGTGGCTTTCAATGGATGAGGAGAAGGAGAAGAAGAAGCACCGAAGAATGGTGAGAGAGTGGTGGAAGGATGAGTATCGGAAAGAACTTGCTAAGAGAATGAAGAAGAAAAAGAAAAAGAAGAAAAGTTTGGAATCTGAGTTTTACAGTGATGATGTGAGTAGTAGTGTGGATCAAAGGCAATGTAGGGATGAAGAATTGTATAGGAAGAAAAGAAGAGGTAGTAGCAGTAACAGTATAAGTAGTAGCATAGATTGGTGGTTAGATGGGGTAAGCTGTGAACAATGGAGAGCAAGGCGCAGAGATATTCATGATTCAGTCGAGAGTTGCGGAGTCAGCAGCACACCGAGCATGAGAGGGACGATGTGCTACGTTGCTCCTGAGTGTAGTGGTAATAACATAGATGATGTGTCTGAAAAATGTGATGTGTATAGCTATGGAGTTTTGTTGTTAGTCCTGGTTTCAGGAAGGCGTCCGCTGGATGTAACAGGACCTGCATCTGAGATCATACAGCGTGCAAATCTCATGTCGTGGGCACGAAAGCTGGCGAGAAAAGGTAAACTCGGTGATCTGGTGGATGAAAAGTTGCAGTCTTTGGACCAAGAACAAGCGATTTTGTGCATTCAGGTAGCTCTGCTTTGTCTACAGAAATCGCCAGTTTCACGACCTACCATGAAAGAGGTTTTAGGTATGCTTACTGGAGCCATGACCCCACCGGAGTTGCCTACAGAGTTTTCACCATCACCACAATCTCCATTCCCGTTCAAGACACGAAGGAAGCAGCATCGTTAGAGCATTTGTCTCTCACCATTGCCTTTATTGCTTTGTTTTAGTGTTCAGGTCACTTATGTTTTGTTATCCTCAATTTCATTCCATGTGTACTTTGCATATGTTGGACCAACTATCTTACTTTCAGCCCAAAAGGTAAATGTAAATAAGATGTTTATGTGAATGAGAAAATAGGATAGGCTTTATGAAAGCCTTATTAACTTAAAGCAAGTAAAATGTCTCACATATAGAGAAGCAAATCCAAAGAGTGAGTATGGAGGAGAGAAGAGAATCAACGCCACATGAGCGCACGTTCAACGAGTTTGGAGGCCAAATCTCTCTCTATAAACCTGAGATGATTGCTCTTTTCATTCTATAGTTCTATTATGGAATTCAAAAACGCATCATTTCGATACACTATAAAATATTTTGTCTCAGTTCTGTGTTTTAGTTACTTTAATTGTTTTGTTTATATCGTTTATTATATTTGTGAGATCGCTAAATCTTTATTCGAGACAGGTTCTACAACATTGACGATGTACGTCTTTTGTGATTGAGCCTAATATGATATACTAAGTGGGCCGTAGTGGACCAAGTTGGGTAGTTTTGCATATGCCTTCTCATTAATTAAGTTATCATCATAGATTTTTGGTTGGACTGGCCCAGTCATTACAATTGGCTCGTTGGGCTGCCTGAGAGTTCTCTCAGATTCCGTTTGTAGCCTCCCAATCCATGATTGGAAAGCCTGCCAAGTGTTGAAGCCCATGAAGTGGTAATTGAGCCGGGAAGAACATAGTCTGCATATATAGTAAGCATAAGGACACTTTAGAAGCAAGTTGATGAGTCCCGACCTATTGGAGCGAACGCGGACAATGAAATAGACGAATGACCCAGCTGCGGAACACAAGAATCAATCCGAGCACCGATCATTGACCCAGGGATCACCACTAGATCCATGACGGCTGCCTGGAACACGCAGATAAAGTGCAACATGTATGTGACCGAGTTCCTAGAGTCGTATGATCCTCGATCATACGACCAGTCCAACCGCGATCCGAAGGAGGTTATCTGATCGGTCTTCACCATCTCAAAGTGAAGACCCTAAGTCGTTAAGGAAGCTGGACACTCTTTTCCCTCACTTTGGTTTTGTCCCAAGTGGTTTCCCAAAGGAGGTTTTAACGAGGCCAGGGTACTTAGCGCATGGGCGCGCAACCTCCGAGTGACGCGCCCATCTCCATCTTTTATTTTCTAGCCGTTAGGGTGTACGGACCTTTATCCTTCCGCGTCTTTATGCCAACGTGTTTAAGGCTTCCTTGCTTTTGTTCTTTCCTATAAAAGGGACACTTGTGCATTTATTTTGAGGTTAGCCTCTTTTGAATGAAATCGGTTTTATCTTTCTCGTTGCGTGAGACTCGCACCGAAACCCTTAGCCGCCGTTGAACCGGGTTACCGACGGCTAAGTAGACCGAATAGTAAGTAGAGCCACCACTCATGTGTCGTCTCTCGATCCACCCGTTTCTATTTCACCTTATTCCATCGCATCCATCCCTCGGAGATCTCGGTCGTCATTAACCCGAGTCTCAAATCCATCCCATTTATCTTTCCGATATTTTCCGATCATTTCCTCTCCTTACCGACAAGATGATCGACCCAAAAACCCCTTCGTGACCCTTGTGACGTATCACAAGTGGTCTCCAGTTTCTGTGTAGATATCACAGAGCTTGCAAGTATTTGAAGTTGTGATACCCCATGAGAATAGGCGATCAGGGAACCAAACATGAAAAATGAAAAATGCACCAGGGAACCAAACATCTTTGTACCAAGGAACTTCCTGCCCTGAGGGAGTACTATCATTTTTAATAAAGATCACCATTTCTCATCGACTTATTTTTTGGTTTCTATACAGTTCTACCATCTTTCACCGCTGATTTATTTGTTTGTTTTTCCAAGTATTTCACGTTTTCACCAATGTAATATTCTACAGTAAAAAGTAAACATAAAACCTTTTAGGCATTAACATTAAAAAAATTAATGCAAAAGATTTCTTATATCAATATATGTAATCATACTCATATTGAAGCATGACGGGAAATACAATTCACACTGTAATCTTATTTTACTTTTTATATTAAGGTTTTACAATATTGTTTAAAGTAAAACTGACATGACCGGAGATGCAAATGCAATTATGCAGAAGCACCAGAAGACATTTAATGTTTTGCTTGGACATTCAATTGAGTTTAGAATTGGGTGATTTGCTTGATTAAACCGAAATTAAGTGTTAATTATTAAAATAAAGAAAATGTTTGTAAACTAGGGGATTGACCGGGCTACGCCCGGTTTTTAGTTTAGAAACATTTATGTGTAGTTTATTTGTTAGGTAACTTATCAAATTTTGTGATATGCGTTGTATTTCTGAAATTAAAGGTATGTGCATCAAAAATGGATAATTTTATTATTATTTGGAATGGAAAAATTAAAGAGATGTTTCCCTACATATTGAACAATTTTTATTTGTGTTAAGCCAACTTATTATGCAATCATGGTGGTACATGTGGTTGCAGGCTAGATTATTAATGGCATCTCGTCCTTTGAATGTTTGAAGGCAAATAATGCAATTTTTCAGTTATGAGTTATAGTTATGAAGCAGACTTCAATCAGAATTCTCGTATGGTTTTATTTATTATTTAAAGATCAAAAGTACATGTGTGAAATTATTTGAAGACTATAATTATAATATTATCTGAAGAATAATTTAAGAATATATCTTTTATGAAGTAGTATTTATTTATAAAATTATGTCATTAAAATATCCAAATTGCATAAGATGTTATTCTTTTCGAATAATTAGATCGATAAGATACAATAACCTCAAATCCTTTTATACTTTGTCTAAATTAAGAGAAAGGGAACAAATTCTAGATATCAGAATTATTAGTTGGAGTGACTAAACAGAAAAATGACATGTATATAAGATATTCAACCCAATTATTTTGGATGGTATAAAAAATAAAAATAAAAAGTAACTATGGACATTCAAAAGTGGTGAATATGTATAGTTTCAATAGAAGATTAAACAACTTCATCACTGTAAATCAACCGACGTGTAATATGGACATTCAAAGGTCTTTCGAATTCGAATAACGAAGATTAAGTTACATATTATATAGTCTTTGGTCCATGAATATATTTAAAATGTAAAACAAAACCGTTATTTTCAAAGATTTATTTTAACATAATCGAAATGGACTTAGTTAATAAAAAGAGACGAAGAATTGCACAAAGAAGAAGATTCAATTTCAGGTAATTAGAGGGTTTTGATTTATGAATGAAAAAATCTAGATATATAATAAATGGTTAAATTTAGTATTTTTTCCAAATATATAATAACTAAATTATGATATATAAGCTAATTGATTATATAATGTATTATGAAAATTGTTTATTCGAAAGAAATTTTATTTTAAAGAAACCTATTTAACTTTTTTCTTTGACTCGGTTCATATTCAATTTAGGTTTTTCAAATATGTAAAAAAAAGAAAGATAAATATAGTTCATCTTACCTTACAATAAATTCTTTTGTTTCATGTAATCTCTTTATCAACACATTATCTACACCTTGGATTAATGAAGCCATTTGCAGGTTTATGTCATGATAGATTCAATAAACTTTGGATGACTTTATTAACGTATGCGTATTTAACAAAACACAACATTTTGATAGTAATGAATATTGAGTGGAAGTAATTTTATAGAAAGGTGATCTCGTAGTAGTGCAATGTTAAACCAAAAGGGGAAATAAGATAAAACTTATGAGTAGTATGGAGGGACAGGAAATTAAAAAAAATTTGTAACATTGAGAATGATTTTAAATTAAATCAAAGAAACAACTTGTAATGTGAGGTGAATAAGCTGGTTTAGTTGTCTAGACGGAGGCGCTTCTTGTTCTTCACGTCTTCATCGGATAATTTGTTTGGATGTGTGTTCCGAGCCTTGAAAAGAATTGCACAGTCAGCAGATATGGGGTTGTTTATTCCGGACGTCTCGTCGTTCAAACCAACGTCATTCGGAATAATACGGGAGACCGTGAAAGTTTGACGTGAAGCTAGGAAGTTGTACATTGACACTTTGATATGGAATTTGCAAGTTTGGCCAATAATGTGTTTTAAACTTTCAGGAGTTTTAGTTTTTAGTGTTTCATTGTTATCATCTCCCTGGGTAAAAAGGTAACAAAGTTTGGTTATTATTTGTATGGAAGGTGTAGGTGTGATTTTGAGGTGCAATTGAATATACATCAATTGAACTATTTATTTCCTGACATGTAGATAGATGTCTACACTTATAAATTTTAATCGATGTAGAAAATATTGTATTTTTTTTATTTTTTATTTTACATAGTTTATTTCTATTTTTTTCTAATTTATATTTTTAGTTGAAGTGACTACTTTTTGTTAGTCATTAAACAGATGATTAGTTCCTAATTGGAAAAAAACAGCACTTGAAATTAGTAACCGCTACTACGCCTACCAATCCTTTAAAAAAATTTATTTTGCTAGAACATCAAACCTAAGTAGTATGAAATATAAGTTGAGTCATTTATAATAAAATAGTTTCTTTTTCTTGACCAATAAATTGCAGTATTTTGATAAGTTAGTTAGTTTGATTATTCTTAAATAATATGTAAGTTTAGGTTTTACTACGTAAAATATTATTTATCTGTTTGGTCATTTTTAATTGGTATTCAGATTATGGATAGTTTATTAAGTAAAAAAATATTTTTTTCATATTTTTTAAAAGAATCATATTCTTTTTTGTTTGATAATTTAGATAACTCTTCTAATAATTTTAGCCATACGATACGATATATTATACTTCTAATCAATATATTGGCTTAGTATAGATTACAACATAATATAATTTAATTTGATGTGAGACCTTTAAATTTCATATTATAGTAATTAATGTGATTAAGTAAATAATAATTGTCTTTTGATTTTTTTTATTAAAAAATAAAAAATATTAAAGTAAAAGCTGATGTGGCAAGAAGATATGAGTGATGTGGCAAGAAGATAGGAGTTTGAGAAAGATGAGTTGGATGGCTTAAGAGGTCTCAAAACCTTGCTTTTATTAGTATAGATTATTACAATAGTTTTTTAAATTTTATATATATATCATTTTGTCCTTTTCTAATGAGGAAAAAAAGAGGTAATTACGAAAATGCCAACACTAACAGAGTGCAACGTAGTAGAGTTAGATTTCTAGCGTAGTAGAGTTAAAGTGTGCTTAATAGAGTTGACATGAATGAAAAATCGTGTATAGTAGAGTTTGAATTTCAGCATAGTAGAGTTAAAGTGTGCTTAGTAGAGTTAGATTTCCAGTGTAGTAGAGTTGATGTTTGCGCTTTAATCAACTCTACCACACTAACAGAGTGCAACATAGTAGAGTTAGAATACCTGCGTCGTAGAGTTAAAGTGTGATTAGTAGAGTTGACATGAATAAAAATCGTGTATAGTAGAGTTAAAGTTCCAACGTAGTAGAGTTAAAGTGTGCTTAGTAGAGTTAGATTTCCAGCGTAGTAGAGTTGATGTTTGCGCTTTAATCAACTCTACCACACTAATATAGTGCAATGTAGTAGAGTTAGAGTTCCAGCGTAGTAGAGTTAAAGTATGCTTAGTAGAGTTGACATAAATGAAAAATCGTGTAGTAGAGTTGATCCGATGTTGAGTATAGGTGGACCAAAGAATGAGTGTATACCAGAAAATGTGAAACATGAAACTGAACATGCTGAGGACGAAGATGTGGAATTCAGATTTGACTGTTGCGATGGTATGGATGGCGCAAGCTCGGATGATGAAGATTATATCAGTGTTCGTAAATAATCGAAGGAAGAAGAGAAGAAAAAACTCTCGGAGAAAGCAATGGGGTTGGATTTGAATGCTGAGTATTTGGACATAGAAATGTCAGCACTCACATTGGTTGTTGGGCAACGATACTCATAACGAAAAAGTCATAACGAGGCTAAAGATTCTTTCTGTCTTACAGAGGTTTGACTTCGATGTTGTTGCTTCATCGAAGATAGTGTTGGATGTGAAATGTTGGGTATCAAACTGTCAGTAGAGAGTGCGAGCTTCACCTATCGACGACGGTGGATGTTTCTTTGTCCAAAAGTATAGGGGAGAACATAGTTATTCTGTTACAGAGAGATTAGGTCGTGCACGGCAAACGTCTACAGATGTCTTACGAAGGTTACACTTGGAATTTGTAGGTGGAATTGGACTATATGTTCTTCCTTGACACGTTGCTGATTCAATGAACAAGCGATTCAGTCTAAAGGTACAAACTTAATTTTACGCCATGGTGGAGTTAATCTTCCTTGTAGTAGAGTTAAATGTCGGTATAACCTTGGTAGAGTTATTGTGAATTTTGTAGAGTTAAGCGCCTTGTAGTAGATTTAAATTTCTCGTAGTAGAGTTAATCTTCCTTGTAGTAGAGTTAAATTCCTTGTGGCAGAGTTGATGTCGTCATAACTACAATTTATGCAGATGAAGTATTGGAAATCACACCGTACTCTAAGCCAAGCATGAGCCCTAGTTACAGGCAGTAATGAACTCTATTACACATGTTATAAACTCGACTATACGGAAAATGAACTCTACTACACGGAAAATGAACTATACCATATTGTGAATGAACTCTACGAAACACTTAATGAACTATATCATACTGTAAATAAACTCTACTAAACAGTTAATGAACTCTATCATACTGTAAATGAACTCTACTAAAACAGTTAATGAACTCTATCATATTGTAAATGAACTCTACTAAACAGTTAATGAACTCTATCATATTGTAAATGAACTCTACTAAACAGTTAATTAACTCTATCATACTGTAAATGAACTCTACTAAACAGTTAATGAACTATATCATACTGTAAATAAACTCTACTAAACAATTAATGAACTTTACTATACGAGGAAATGAACTCTATCATTTTCCAGAACTCCAGATGAACTCTACTAAATAGTAATCAATTCTACTACACGAGGAATGAACTACGTTACACGGTAAATGAATTAGTAGAGTTAACTCTTGTTGAAGTTATATCACCTTATTTCTTTTGAGGTAGAGTTATGTTACCTTTCGTCTTTCTGTGGAATCCAACTCTACCACACTACAACCTAACTCTACCACACTATAAGCCAACTCTACCACACTACAGTCCAACTCTACCAAACGTCAGACTAACTCTACTACACGAAATCAAACTATACCCCACTACAACCTAACTCTACCAAACGTCATACAAACTCTACTACACTAAGTACATCTCTACTACACTAAGCCTATCTCCACTTCACCCTTACCCTTACTACTAATTACGAACTATATCACATTGGCTCAGATAGTGGAAGAACTCTACTTGAAAAACACAGAAGAAGAAGAAACCCAAATGTCCCAAAATCGAGAAACCCAAATGTCGTGAAATCGACAAACCCAATGTCTACGTAAACAACAAACCCAAATGCCCTCACGAAAAAGAAGAAAAAGAAGAAGAGGAGAAGGGGATGAAGAAAACAAGAAACTTACTTTTGATAAATAAACAACACGAAAATGAAGACGATGAGTAAAAAGAACAAGAAGAAGAAGACAACGAGTATAAAAAACAACGAAGAAGACGTTGAGTAAAACGATGAATAAAAGAAAGAGAGTTTAACGACGATTTATAATATAGGTTTCTTTCTTTTTTCTTTTGTGAAATTAATCAGAGAAGAAGAAGAAAATAGAAGAAGAAAAAAATTTTGTTTCAAGGGTATAATCGTAAATACACCCTTGACGCTTTTTTTTTGGACAAAAAATGTTTTGGTAATTACAGTATAATTTTTCTCTATTTGAGCAATTCTTTCTTTTTCAAAGAGAGATTTCAAGATTTTTTATGTTAGATTTGGGATCTGTTGCTTGTATATATATATATATATATACATTGTTTTTATTTTTAATGTAGATTGATTACTTAGATTTTATATACATATAATTTGTAATTGAAAATATTTTGTTCAATTACTAAAAACGATAGATGAGTCAAATATTTTTTAATTATTGACTACTGATGGTAAGACACTTTGTAAACAAATTTTTTACTAACAATCAATAAAATTTTATTTATAATTTTAACTTAATAATCTTAAGTACACACCTAACTATGCAATTTTATGGAGAGTGCAACTCAATCCTTACAATTTTATAACACGAAAATTATACAATTTTTTTGGAGATGAAAGTTCATGTAAAACACTGCAGAAATGGATATTTAATGTTTATTTGTTTCCCAAAAAGTCTAAATAAAATTTAGTAATTTATAGATAATCTGAAAAAACATGTCAATTTTAGTTTCGTGATCTTTGCTATGTAATTGATGCTTTTAATTATCAATCACATATTTGTTTTCTTCTATTTGTAGTGGACAAAATTCACTTTGAGAAATTAGTACAAATAGATTGGACAATTAATTTCGTTAAGAGTATATATTTACTCAAAAAAATATGTGTTCTAATTAGTTTATTATTGTCGAGAATAGGTGGCTCAGTGGTGTAGTCACTTTAAAAATTCTTATGGCACCAGAGATCGAACCCCCTACCTGTAGTAGTAGGAGTGGTATTTAAAAGCCAGTAGACTAGTTGACAAAATAAGAAAATAGTTTATTATTTTTTATCTAATGTGATATTAGATAGTAAATTTAAATCACCGCTATTCTATTTTGAAATAATTTAGTTATAATCGAATTTTATTGATGCAATCATTATACTAAAAACGACTATATACTTACAAAAAAATGGTAATATAGAAAGAAAACAAACATGGGATGTTGGAGAAGGAACATTGTATAAAATAATATTAAGATAATGTTTTTAAGAAAGGGTTCTTAATATTAAAAAAAATTACAAAAATTACAAAAACAAGAAAGAGAATATAATAAGGTTCTTAGACCAACTCCAATGAAGAGTTCTTGAAAGAAGTTATTAAGAATAAAAAATAAAATAAAGTGATAAAAGAAGAGAGATGAGATGAGATTTAAGAGACTCTGTCTTCAATAATAAGATACTCTTAATATATGTGTCTTGTTTTCATTGGTTTATTTATTTTTTTTTAAATAAAATTTAATCAAAATAATATATTGTATTAAAATAATAAATTTTAATTGGTAAGAGACTCAAATGAAGAGATTCACCATTAGAGATAATTCTTAAACAAGAAAAATAATAGACCATAGTTCTTAATTAAGAATCCCATTTTGCCATATGTTATTGAACATAAGTTTTTAAAAATTAAAATCTAAACAAAAGTTAAATTCTAACAAAATAAACTAAGTATTTAATTGCTTAGAAACTCTTAAGAGTATCTTGACTGCAAATGGCTTTTAGCCTAGTGGCAGACGGCAAGTCCACTTAAGACAGTTCATTTGCATAATCAGAAATCGAGTCTTCCGCCTATATTATGTAAAAATTTGACTATTTGACTTTAGAGATGCTCTCCCTGCGTGCCTACCCTAACAAACGTATTTTTAAGAATTCTTTTTCTGATACGTCTAACTAACGTATCTTCTTCTCAATTTAATTAAATATTACCAAAAGATCTTTTTATTTTAATTATTTTTGCTCTACTTTCAACACTGCAATAATTTTCAACTTTACAACGAAGTCCCTGAGCTGTTTCTTCAAATGACTGAGATCAAACCCAGATCCCAGAAGATCTGATCTTGTTGTCTCAAATCATCGTTATCTTAAGACAATTATTAAGAGAATATATTTACTAGCTTTTTAGATATGGATGATTGTCGGGACAAAAGAAGAAGACGATGCACGAAGCTGAGATGTCGTACAGATAATAATGAAATGGAGAAGATGATGCACAGAGAAACTGAGAGACAAAGGAGACAAGAAATGGCTTCTCTTTATGCTTCTCTTCGTTCTCTTCTCCCTCTTCATTTCATCAAGGTCACTTGAAACCCTAATCTAGATTTCGATTCTTTGCAACTCTTTTAGATGTACTCGAATCTTTTTTTTTTTTTTGGTCTTCCCTGTAAGAAACTAAGCAAGGAGTTTTGACTTTCTTTTGTTCCTTAACTCTTGAACGATTATTAAGTACTAGCTAGATCTACTACTTGGTTTTGTCTCATGGTTGGATCTTTTGCTGTATCTAGGGTAAGCGTTCAACGTCAGATCAAGTCAACGAGGCAGTAAACTACATAAAGTATCTACAGAGAAAGATTGAGAACCTGAGTTCAAGGAGAGATGAGCTCATGTTATTGTCTAGAGGAAGCTTGTTGGGTAGTAGTAGTAATGGTGAGTTTAAAGAAGAAATTGAAACCATGAGTAGGAAGAATCATGTGGCGGTTCGTGAGTCTTTAGCTGGTGTAGAAATCGTGTTTAAAAACCGATCCTGCGTTGGCCAACAGCGACTTTCGAGTGTTCTTCAAATGCTTAGTGAGAATGGGCTCTTCGTTCTTAGTTCCATCTCCTCTATTGTTGATAATAAGCTGATCTACACCATACAGGCCGAGGTAAACTTATCTTACTATCTTACTCTTAATTGCTTCGGTTTTGTTATATAAACATCTACGATTCCAAACTTACTACTTAACTTCTTACTTAGAATTAATTACATACAATCTTCACATGAAAAGGTTCCATTAAGTTTTCGTTTTTTTTTTATTGACCATTGTGTTTATACGTATGAAAACCTTGATCAAAAACGAATAATATAATAGGTGTACTTTCATTTTACAACGAAACTCATCTTAACCATGAAACGTTTAAATTAGTAGGCCTACATCTAGATTACTAGATAGTTAATAAAAACAGATATTCTTTCTATCTTGAGCATCAAATATATGAAAAAGCCGACATCATAACTACTATATATAGGTTCATATTTGCTCTTAAATATATATAAATTTGAAGACCCCTTCTATTTATGGAGGTTAGTGTACATATATACCAAGTTTCGCATGGATCCAATCATAAAGAAAGATCAAACTTTATATTTGTAAGTTTGAATTTGGGATATCTTCAAAGGTAAGGTCTACATGACCTACATCTTTAATGGAATATAAATCTCATTTGTACGAAAAGATGTTAATATATAAAAGTTTGGTACATTTGAGAGTATATAAATATATGGCTTATGGCTTGTATGAGCTCGAATTGATTTGTTTTGCAGGTCAACGATATGGTTTTGGTTGACTTAGCAGAACTTCAAGAGAGATTAATGAGAATGAAGTAAATGGTTGTTGTATATATAGGTTTCTTTCAACTTGTCCAGAAAATGACTTATATAAACGTACGAATTTATTCGTATTAGTATATTGTGCTGTAACATCTATGTGTTGGATCTATTAATCCATCTGCATGTGATTAAATAGTTTGTTTAGTTGTTTCATAAGCTGAGTTAGAACTTTATGGTTATATTTAGGGACAATTGCTAAACTAACTCAAAATTTGATTTTTTTTAAAAATCAATTGCAAAACTAACATATTAAATAGTGAAGTTATAATTTTGTATTTCATAACCAATCAAAAAACCTGGACACACAATTACAAATATACTTTTTAGGTATAATGTAGACTTTGATATGAAACCGACTTCAAAAGTAGATTTCAAGTTCAAGTTTGTAGGATGCAGACTTCAGAGAAGTCTACTCCTTAATTATGTTTAGTATTTCAAATTAAAAATATAATAATTGTTGTATGAATAAAATTTTGGTTAAATAAGGTTAAAATAAATAATTATGAAGTATTAAAAAATCAGAAAAATTAATGAAATAAAACCAACAATGATCCTCATAATTCATAAACGAAATATGAATTTAGGGAGGGTTTCAACAACATATCTTGGTAATCATGTGATATTTTTCAATTTTTCTTTAAAAAGTAAATTTCGAGTAAAAGAGTTAAATTTAAAGTATATTAAAAATATTTAATCTCTAATATAAGTTGTTGTTTTGATCTTGGCCTATTAAATCAATATTATTTTATTTGTGGTTCAGAGTTTAGGGTTTACGGTGTAGGACATACTTTAAATGAAGTATGCTTTTTAACCGAAATATTTACCAAATAGATTTCCAGTTTACTCTAAATTTTAAAATTAAATTAGATTGAGCAAAGTTAATTAAAAATAAAACCGTGATAATTATATTAAATCATTTGAATTTCATCAATACTTGTAGATTAATATCTTAATTAAAGGATTTGATGTGAAACGAAATTAGACCAAAATTTATTTGCCATATAATTCGGTTCAGGAGCAGACTTCAGACTCCGACGACCAATCCTCCTTTCTAGTGTTGTCCTCGCCTATATTTCATCTTCTTCGTCTCCAGTTTTGTTTTTCATCTTCTTCTCACCAACTTTCTAATTTTTTGTAGGTTTCACCGACGACGATTTGACCCACAATTTATACTATCACCGGCGACTCTCTAGCCACCGTCAACGATGTAATACTTGCCAGGACTTCTGTTTTTTTCCTCTTCTCTTCTTCTCCTTTTCGTCTTCCATTCTTTTATCTCCTTTAACATCGTATTATATTTGTTTACTGGGATTAGGTTTTCAACTCCAAGATGATAAAATTTAGTTTTTTAATGAGATTATACGTTTACTTATCTAATTTGTTGTGTTTAAGTTTGGTTCTCACTTGATTGAATTTAATTTCGAGTGAGACCAGATTGTTTTGGTCTTCTAGGTCGTATAATTAACACCAAATTTAGATTTTTTTTTCTATCGGAGATTGTTTCAGGTTTTGCGTCATTAATCCGTTTTGGAACCTTTTTATGTGGTATATTTTTCTGGTTTGTGTGATTTTTTCTCATTGTAGACTTTAATCTTCAAGACGTCACATGTATTGTTTTCGTTGTTTTGTACTGTTTTCTGGTTACCTTGTTGTAGACTTCAATCTTCAGGAGACTTCTTTAGGAGAGTTTTTGGAGACTTCTCTAGGAGACTTCTTTAGGAGACTTCTTTAGGAGACTTCTTTTGGAGACTTCTTTAGGAGAATTCATTACGAGACTTCTTGTGGAGAATTATTTAGTTTAGTTGTATTTTTCTGGTTTGTATATGTTATATTTCTGTTATCAGTAGAATCTGATTGAAAAATTTCTTCATGTGTTTGCAGATTTACATGCTCAGATGGCTCAACCTGAATTTTCGTGAAGGTTCTTCACAAAGGTTAAAGAACCATGCCCAATGAAGAGTGTCAGCTATTACAGTGGGAGTACGACGCTGCTTGATGCATTGTCAAAATCTCTCACTGTAGATGAATTAACTAAGCTTCGGAATTCTAAACTTGGTGTGTTTATCAAGTTCTATGAATTGAAATTCAGCTGGGCCTCCAGATTAGTCCACTATGTGCTATGTCTTCAGCTGAAGTGCAGAAGGAGTTATGAGATATGGATTCTAATTGGTGTGAACCCAATTAGGTTCTCACTTCATGAGTTTTAATTCCCTGACCGGGCTAAACTGCGATTACATTGAGAATCTGAAATCTTAAGTAGTTGAGCTCACAAAGGATATGGCAGGATTTTGGGATCTCCTTGGAGTCGATCAGGATATGAGCCCAATTTATATTGATTTGACGGAAGCTTGTGCAGACTGTGAAGAATGGTCACGCGAAGACCGTCTATGGTTAGGTTACCTCGCAATATATGCAATTTTCATTGAAGGAAGGAAAACTGATATGGCTACACGACTTGGTCTGCCTCGATTGGTCATGGATCTAGAGGCCTTTGAGAATTATCCTTGGGGGAGAGTTGCATTCAAGCACCTAATCAAGTATGTTAAAGAGAGGATCCCTAACTCCACGAGCTACCACATTTAAGGATTTGTCCATATCATTCAAGTGTGGGTGTATTTTGCCTTCCAGACTTTGTAGCCGGGTTCACAGATCGTATTTCTGGCAAGCCAACTCCACTTATATTGGCGTATAAAGGTGGTAAAGGTCATAAATATGCTAAGGAAAACATGTTGAAATTGTATTAATGGACTTGTGTCTATCGGAGACTATTACCAAGGGATAAAGATCTAAAAAACAACTCTTTAATTTGGTGAAAAACCATTCACATGAAGCATCATTCTCGGTGTCTACAATACCAAATGCTAGTGGATATATCTGAAAATTACTATCTTGTGCTGTTGCAACTACTCCACCGTACTTTCCAGCTAAATGACATCCAACTACAACAATGACCCTTCTAAAATACTCAAATCCTGCAATGGAAGCACCAAAAGATAGAAACAGATATTTGAATTTTTCATGATCATCAAGTTCAAGTCCAATCAAAGTTCCCGGATTAGCTTCTTGAATTAGCTGCAAATAAGAGGGCAGGTTGCCATATATATTTTCAGTTGTACCTCGCACCAATTCTTGGGAAAATATTAGTTATATGTACGATGTAGTATAATCTAATCGTAAACCAAACATCGCCTTCATTGACTCTGTAATCTGTTTAGGCATAATTCCATCAATTTTTGAAGTGATCCATAAAAAATCTAGAAATATATCTCGAAGAAGAGTGTCTAAAGTTACCATAGTAGTCAACCACTGCACAAGAATGAACCCTTACATATTTTGTCACCAAAAATGTGTTTCTTGCTTTTGTCATAGTCGCTCTGAACTTCCATCCACAACCACTAACACAACATTTAGCCACAAATAAAGTTTTTATTGACTTGTATACCGTGAAAGTGAATCTCTAAAATACTCATCAATCTTAATGATGATACCAAATCTTCCTTACTAGAGAAACTCTGATTAAAATATATGCTATCAGATTTTTCATCTTGATCAAACTGACACATATCAACTTCCTCTTCCTCTTCGTCTTTTATTTTTCTATATTTATTATAATCTTCACCATCAATGTAAACTTCATGTTCAACTTGGTCTCTCTCATAATCAGTCTCTTCATCTATATCTTCAACATTTTCCCTCACTTCGTCATAACTCTCATCCCCATCGAACCTGTGTACATAGACACATAGATGAACAACATAAATTTTAATCAACTCAACCAAGCTTCCAACTTGTATATCACTTGTGACGTGCATTGGAGGAGTGTTAGGTGACATGTATTGCAATACTGAATCTGGAAGTGAGTAACTTAACTCCATAAAATCAGTCTCTTTGTCCAGATTATGATCGTATACCATTCCAACAAGTTCTTGGTATGTACAACCATCTTCCACAAAAAACATTTTCCCCCTTTACGATTATCAACCATGAAATGCCAAATCAAGCCATCAGTAGCCCATTCTCCATAAATAACAGTGAACTGAACCATTACCTAAAAATAAACATATACAAAAATTAAAAATAAAAAACTAAACATATAATTAATTAAACAAAAATAAATTGAGACTTCAACTGAAGTCTACTCTATAATACGCGGACTTAGACTTCATTGAAGTCTACTTATATAAGCTAACTACCTACATTATTTCTAAAATTTACACAGATTTGACTATAACATGTAATCATGTTAAACTTGTAGATAAGCAAACCAAATATCAAAAAAATAGAAAAAATAAAAAATAAATTATAAAAAAATTATGACATGCTTAAAATGCATTTTTACAAAATTAGCATTGGAGACTTCATTTGACGTCTACTTATGAATTTTGTGAGATTAGAAAGTAGACTTCAATTGATTTCTACTGTTACAAGAGTAAACTAGTCTATTATTTAAACGCGCATAATTCATTAGATTATTTTTGCAATTTACCAAATGTTGACTTTTTGTAGTAGACTTCAGGAGAAATCTACTATAAAATGAGTTAGTTTTGCAATTGACCAAATATTGACTATTTTGAAGTGAAGTCTAATAGTGGACTTCAGTTGAAGTCCCCAGTAGTATCTATGAAACTTTCTGCAGACTTCAACTAAAGTCTACTCGAAAAAGTAGGGTTTAATTTTGTAATTGACTAAGTTTAATTTTTTAATGAAGTTTACCCAGGAAGTCTTCATCATTCACAGACTTTAATGAAGTATACTCAACAGTAAGAGTAGACTTCATTTCAGTCTACTTTATTTTACTAAGTACTTGACATTTTAATATTAGATAGCAGACTGTCGGTGAAGTTTGTTGGTTACGCAAACTTCTATTGAAGTATGCGTCTGAAGTCTACTTTTTTGAGGAAGTGTAAAAATTTTGGGTCAATATTTGTTATTTTCGGTCAATTGCAAAACTAACCCTCTTAACATAAAGTAGACTTCATATGAAGTCTGCCGCCGAAGTCTACTTGGAAAATATATTTCCGCATACATTATATGAAGTTTGTAGAAAAGGTCAAATTTCTGGTCAATTGCAAAACTAACCCGAATTTACGCAGACTTCAATAGAAGTCTACAAAAAAAAATTTGTGCTCAAAGAAAAGCGTGCAGAATTCTAGTGAAGTCTACTCTTGTAACCCATAAATTGGTCAATTGCAAAACTAACATCTGCGTTGATAGTAGACTTCAATTGAAGTCTGCATATAAATACAGACGTCTCTTGAAATCCGCTCTCTATAAAACTTCAAAAATCTGCAAGCATTTCGGTAGATTTGAGTTAAGATTATGTTTACCTTTTTTGAATGCCTAGAAATTTAAGCTAAACTTTAAATTATTACTCTTAGCTTCAAATAGCAACAAAAATCAAAGATTAAGAATTTCAAAAAATATAAACAAAAATTAGTGAGTTTTTTTAGATAGGATCAAAGAGAGAGTGATAGATTGTGAGGTTAGAGATAGTAAGGAAGCATACTGAGATTGAAATTGGTTGGTGATAGCATTTAGAGCTTTAACTTTGGTTGATAATGGTGGGTGAAATAATTAAAGAAAATGGCAATTTGTAAATAGTTATTATTTGATTAGTATTTTTGTTTTTTTATGTCTTATAGTTTTTTAATTAAAAAAAGAAAATAAATTTAATGTGAAAATCGAAGATATTAAAAATATAAAGTTAAAATGGAAAAAAAGTTAGACACAAAAAAGAGATTAGTTTCGTAATTGACCCAACTCGATTAATCAATTTTGCAAGTATATCTTTGTGACATGATTATTAGGATTTATTTAATGAGTTTCAAGACTCAGTGGTCTAAGGGAGGTTTAATAAGGGTGGTATTTAAAATTGGTAGCCTTCGTTTACCAAAAAGAAAAAAAAGTTGGTAGCATTTTGATGATTTTAAATTGAGACTTTACCAAAATTTTAAATCGCAAATTATACTAAATCCATTAAAAATAACTACAATAGATATAAATACATTAAATATATAAAATCATGAGGGGGCACATATATTAGTGCTCAGAATATGCTTAAGCCGAGTATAATGAAGATTATTTTAGCTTAATTCTATTTTTATATTTTAATCTTGTAGAATAAAAACATGATTTTTTCAAATCACTGATGTGTAACAGCTAGTATTTTTCAGATTTTTAAAAGTATACTGGATATTATAACATTTGATATATTTGACCAAATTTTATAATGATTTATACTAGCAAATGCTTATCGTTTATATTTTAATTTCACAGTTAGAATATTTTGATTTCGTTAGCATCTCTAGCTCGATTCTATTTTCCCTTTCAATATTCATTGATAAATAAAATTAACTTCAAATCATTTCTATTTCTCCCTCCAAAATAGATAAATGAATAATATTACTTTAAGTTTGGAGTAACACTACTCATTTTTCCATTTTAGAATAGAATTTTTATTTATAAAGTAATCCTACAAAATTTTTTTTTTTATATTTTGCATATTAAAACAAAATTATTTATATTAATTATACTTCATAAAACTATACGTTTTTAATTTATATTATTAAAACTATTAGTGAACTTAATAATATATGTATTATACATAATTATACGTATTGTACCTAAAATATTTTATATTCATAAAATCATTACAATAAAACATTTTATAGAAAACTTTATAAATTTGAAAACTCATAAAATTATGACAATAAATTATTTTATAAATTTTTGTATTTTTTCTCTATTTTTTAGTGTAGTGTATTATTATTTAATAATATATCTTTAATTTTTGATAATATTAATAATTTTCTAAAATTATTGTTAAAGATAAATTAAATAGGTGAAATTTTTAACTATTTAAATTAAAAGGATGTTATTGAAAGTATTCAACAAATTGAAGAAAATATATGTTTAGAATATTATTTTTGAATAGAAAATAAAGTAATGGGTTGGAAAAAATGGAGAAAAAAATAAAGTAACTCTAATTTAAAATAAAAATGGAAAAATGAATTGAAAATTGGTTTTAATATGTAAATAATATGTCCATTATGATAAATTTTTCAAAATAGATAAACCAACAAGTACAAAATGTAATAATTACTTTTTGTCAGATAAGACAGTATTAGAGTTATAAGTAATTACTTCAAGATAAATATGGTTGAGGGAATTTCTTATCAAAAGAAAACAACACAGCTATGAATTGAAAACCTTTAACAAAAAAAAAAAAAAAACTGATGTGAATTAAACTTTTAGGTCTATACGAAGCGGCATTTGTTCTATGAAAATTTGTTTATTATCAAGTTGAATTGGTTCATATAGTCGAGAATTCTTTTGATTATCTTTTTTTACAGGATTGAAGTTTTTCCAATTGCCGTGTATCAGAGTTTGAATCGAAGATCCAATCAAAGAAAAACTGCACGTAGATCAGGATAGGAAATGTGATTCAACAACCACCACGAAAGGACCATAAAATTCCATTAATCCAATGTCATATGTGATCATCAACAAACTATATAGTTTGAGCGATGAAAATGAATACTACACTTCAAGTTAGTGAAGTGTAGGAAACAATTAAAGATGATCTATAGACGTGAAGAAGAATGTCACGGTCATTGCTCTCTTGTTTCCATTTATTCTCGAGGAACTCATTTTGCAAATCGGAGATCATGATACGACAAAAAGGCTTTGGGATGCTATTAATTCATAGTATCAAGGAGCTGATCATACGAAAGAAGCAAGGTTACAAACCCTAATAGCAGATCTAGATATATTAACGATGAGTGAGAATGACAAGGTTGAAAAGTTTACGGGAAAGATTTCCGGAATTACAACTCAATCGGCCTCACTTGGAGAATCCAATAGTGAAACAAGATTAGTCAATAAATTTTTTAATGGATTACCAGTGGATAAATATATCCACATTGTGGCTTCTCTGGAACAAGTCTTAGACCTTAAGACAACTAGATTCAAAGATATAATCGGGAGAATAAAGACATTTGAAAAACGAATTAATGTGAAAAAAAAACACGTGGAAGAACAGGGAAAAATTATGTTTTCAAACAATGGAAGAAAAGAAAATCGAGGAGGTGGAGGTCGTCGAAAGTCGAGGAAGAACTAATAACAGAGAGCAAGATGAAGACACTAAAAGCTATGAAAAGAAGAGGTAGAGATCGATCCAAGGTGATATGTTGGAGATGTGACAAGGTGGGACACTTTGTTAGTGCTTGTCTCAATAAACCTAGAGAGAACTAATAAGACAACCTTAATGAACATGAAGAGGGAGAAGAAGAAATCAAAGAAGAAGTTCCTTGAGTTCATGAAGCTGTATTATTTAATGAATGTGATCTGCGTATTCTGCTCTTCTCAACCCAATCAGGTTGTAATGGGCTGAAATGGTTTCAAGCCCATTAGTCATTGAAGACTGGCTAAATGGATCTCGTTTTCGGGTTTTCTGGTGGGCTTCCAAATGGGTCTGTTTCTTCTTCTTCTTTTCAACTAAAAGAGGGAAGAATGTTTTTGAGTCAAAGGGAGTTGGAAGAGGAAACTTTGCAGAGGTGTGGCAGAGAAAATGCAAAGTGTGTGTGATGCTAAGGGTAGATAAGCGTGAGAGAAGACTTACAGAAGCGTGGTGGGAAAAATGGAGGACCATCAAAGGAGAGAAAAAGTGGAGTGGCTAGAGATTGAGATCATGGTGTATGAGTCTCTGTTTTCTTGAGAGTCCTTCATTCTATTCTTGAATTCCTTTTGTATTGTTGCTTGACCAATATGCATCTATTGTAAATTGGTGACACTATATTGCTTAGTAGATTTCACATCAGTGAGCCTTGCTCACCCAGACGTACCAAGGGGATTCAATCCTTGGGAACTCATAAATTGCTCAAGTTTCATCTCTGCTCCCCCTTTGATACCTATACCAAAGATAACCATCTGTTAGTTAGCGAGAGAAATAACGAAGTATTTTACAACAAGTGGTATCAGAGTATCATGTTCTATACAAGAGTGATACTGTAAGTTTCTTTTATTGCTGCTTGAAAATTTGTCTCAGGACAGTGATGTCGACAAAAAAGATAAGTGTAAGGGATGGGAAGATTGAGTATATGGAACCAACACTAGGACGGTTTGATGTAGAGAAGTTTGATGGAGAAGGTGATTTTTCACTATGGAAGTTTAACATCTTGGCACAACTGGAGATTCTAGGACTTGATGATCCACTTTTGCCAGTTTATCTTGAAGAAGAAGCCAGTTTGGATATGAAAGGTGAAGAGTATGACAAGAAAGTTGCTGAAGAAATAAGGCAAAAGCATATCCAAGATGGAAAATTAAAGATAAAAGAGCTAAGAATCTAATATACTCAAGCATGGCTGATGTAATACTCAGATCAATGAAAAGAGAAAGAACATCATATGACACATGGATGGCCTTAGAAGCTGAGTATCAGGTGAAAACGCTTCCACATAGATTTAACCTAAAACAAAGATTTTATGCTTTCAAGATGGATGCAGGAAAGAACATGGACAAAAATTTGGATGCTTTTAACAAGCTAATTTATGATCTAGCAAGTGTTCATGTTGACATGAGTGATGAAGACAAGGCTGTTATTCTTATGAAGAGCTTGCCAAAGCAATTTGACAGCCTTGTTCACACCTTGAAGTATAGTAGTGGAAGAGAAACCATCACAGTGAAGGATATTGTGAGCTCAACTTATTCTATTGAAATTGAATAGGGATTGTAAAAGGTATAGTCAACGACAAAGGGTTTGATCTTTCAGAGCAGAGGTAGGAGTGAACAAAGGGTCACTGTCAAAGAGAAAACATAAAGATTAAAGTAGGTCTAAGTTAAGAACCAAAAATAAACAAGGCTTGTTTTGTGGTTCGGAGGATCACTTCAAGAGGGATTATCCCGAAAGTAAGTCAAGAAAAGCAGAGGCAAGTGTTGTTATAGCTGTACAAGGTATAATTCTGATGGGAAATGACACTAGCTGTGATATAACTGTTGTAGGAAAGATAAGGTTTGTGAATCGTGATGGTTTGATTGTCATTATGTCACAAGTAAGGCTCTCAGCTATGGCTAGAAGAAAGTTGACTTCTCTGGGACAATTGGAAATGCTTGGATGCTGGTATTAATCTAAAAATTTTAAACTGCAAGTATTCAAGGATGATAAAGAAGTCTTGGCAGCAAACTACAAAGACACTTTGTATTTTCTTGATGGAAGACCAGAGAAAGTTGAAGCTAATGTGGCTTTTGTGGCTGAAAATCTGACTGACTTATGGCACAGTAGATTGGGACACATGAGTGATGCAGACATGAAGTTGTTGAGGGAGAAGGGACTAATAAAATCAAATGAGATTAAGGACTTCAAGAAATGTGAGCCATGTATTTTGGGAAAGTCACACCAAACACCATTCAAGGAAGGATTACATATATCTAATGAACCTCTAGAATATGTAAATTCAAATCTATGGGGATCACCGAATGTGACTCCAAGTTTGGCAAGAAGTCAATATTACATATCGTTTTTAGATGACTTCACACAAAAGGTATGACTATATTTCTTGAAAACAAAGGATGAGGAATATGAGAGGTTTGTTGATTGGAAAATCATGATAGAGAATCAGTGTGGAAAAAAGTTGAAAGTTTTGAGGACAAACAACGGTTTGGAATACTGTAACAAGGCTTTTGATGAATATTGTGATCAAGAGGGTGTTAAGAGACACAAAACATGCCCATATACCCCAGAACAGATTGGAATTGCTGAAAGATTAAACATGATAATTTTTGAAAAGGTTAGAAGTCTTTTGACAGAGTCTAGATTCCCAGAGTTGCATTGGGTAGAAGCTGCATCGACTGTAGTCTACATGTTGAACAAAACACCTTCTAGTTTTCAGATACCAAAAACAATTGTGGACAGGAAGAGAAACAAATTATTTTCACATGAGAAGATTTGGCTGTTTAGCTTATTTTCATGTTGATCACGGAAAGTTGAAGCCAAGAGGTAAGAAGGGAATTTTCACGAGATATCCACAGAGAGTTAAAGGGTACTGAATATGGAGTTTAGAGGATAGAAGATGCATAGTAAGAAGAGATGTGATTTTCAATGAGAGTGTGGTCTACTAGGAATTGATAAAGTTTCAAGTGAATCAGAAAAGAGAGCAGAAGTCAACATGAATAAAAAAGTGACTTTTGTATTGCCTACAGATTCAAAAGAAGCTAATGAATCAAATGATGTTGAAGATGGTACAAATTAATGAACCAGAAGAAGCATATGTAGAAAATGAATATTAGATTGAGTTAGAGGATGCAAGATATGATAATTATTTGTTGGCAAGGGATAAAAGTAGAAGAGAGATCAAGCGTCCCAACAGATTCATTGAAACCAATGTGGCATACTATGCACTAAATGTTGTTGAGGTAGTGAATTTTGATGAGCCAAAGACATACACAGAGGCTGGTAATGGAAAGGACCGTGATTTTTGGATTGTTGCTATGAATGAGGAAATAGATTCTTGTAACAAGAATCAGTCTTGGTCTGATGTTCCAATGACTGATGATCTAAGAACCATAGGGTGCAAATGGATTTACAAAGTTAAACTAGACATACGAGGAGTTGAAAAACAAAGGTTTAAAGGTAGATTGTTTGCAAAAGGGTTCACACAAATTGAAGGGATAGATTATCATGAGGTGTTTTCTTTGGTGATTAAACATAATACTATCAGATTAATGCTTTCAATTGTGGTGAATTGTGATATGGAATTGGATGGATGTAAAAACAACTTTCTTACATGGAAATCTAAATGAGATCATTTATATGCAGCGGGCAGAGGGTTATAGAAAAGAAGGAAGTGTATGTTTGTTACATAAATCATTATACGGATTCAAACAAGCATCAAGGCCATGGAATTTGAGATTCAATGAGTTCATTCAATCTAAGGGTTGTGCCAGAAGTGATTTTGACACTTGTGTGAATTTTAGAGAGTTCAGAAGGGGTTACTACATTTATTTGCTTCCTTATGTTGATGATATGTTGCTAATATCGAAAGATATGAAAGAAATCAATAAGTTAAAGGGGTTGTTTAGCAGTGAATTTGGAATGAAGGATTTAGGAGGAGAAAAGAGGTTTCTTGGAATGGATATTACACGGAACAAAATGGATGGAATTCTGAGATTGTCCTATATTGATAAAATTATAGATACATTCAATCAAGGAGAATCAAAAGCAGTTCATACTCATATGGGTTCACATTTCAAATTATCTAGTAATAGAGATGAAGAAAAGGAAATGGAAAACGTTCCTTATGCTAGTGTTGTCGGCAATCTGATGTATGCAATGGTGGGATCACGAGAAGACTTGGCGTATGTTGTTGGTCTTGTTAGTCGCTTCATGAGTAATCCTGGCAGGGAACATTTGAGTGCAGTTATATGGATTCTAAGGTATTTGAAACAAGCAAAAGCCTTAAGTCTAACATTCAAGAAAACTGAGAGTACTAAAATGATAGGATATTGCGACAGTGATTATGTGGCTGACCTGGATAGAAGAATATCGATAATCGGTTACGTCTTTCAGGTTGGAGGAAACACGGTATGCTGGAGATCTGGGCTGCAAAATCAAGTGGCTCTGTCAACTACAGAAGCATAGTACATGTCTCTTGTAGAATTTGCAAAAGAAGCTCTGTGGTTAAAATGAATTACCTATGAACTGGGTTTTGGAGAACTGGATGCAGAAATCTTCTATGATTCTCAAAGTGTCATATGTCTCGCAAAAAATAGTGTTTATCACGAAAGAACGAAGAATATGGCGATTAGAATGAGTTTCTTGAGAGAGTTAGTCAAAGAAGGAGAAGTGATTGTGAGGAAGATTGGTACCTTGGAGAATCTGGTGGATATTCTGACGAAGTCTGTTCCGGTGAAGGAATTCAAAACGGCGTTGGATCAACTGGGCTTGCTCAGCGATCAATTTTAACACCAAAAGAAAAGGATTTTGGTCTCTTCGGCGGTTTTGCATGTCAAAAAGGGTGTCAGGATGGCGGTGGGAGTCAATCTGTATTCCGGTTTCTGGTTGCAGTGAAGAAGACGAGATGGAGAATGTGATTTGCGTCTTCTGTTATTCTCAACCCAATCAGGTTGTAATGGGCTGAAATGGTTTCAAGCCCATTAGTCATTGAAAACTGGGTAAATGGATCTCGTTTTTGGGCTTCCAAATGGGTCTATTTCTTCTTCTTCTTTTCACCTAAAAGAGGGAATAATGCTTTTGATTCAAAGAGAGTTGGAAGAGGAAACTTTGCAGAGGTGTGGCACATATAATGCAAAGTGTGTGTGATGCTAAGGGTAGATAGAAGACTTACCAAAGAGTGGTGGAAAAAACGGAGGACCATCAAAGGAGAGAAAAAGTGGAGTGGCTAGAGATTGAGATCTTAGAGATCCTCATGGAAGACTTCTTCTCCAAGTTACTCAATCACCAAATCGCTTATACAAATCAACCCTTGAGATAAGCTACCCTTGGTGTTTACTTGTGAAGGATGTTGATACTACAGAGTTATAGCATGCTCGGTTTGGACATGTGAGCATTGGAGTTATGAACAACATGATAAAAAAGAAAATGGTAATAGGGATGCCACAAAAATCGTATGAGATGAGTATGTGTGATGTGTGTTTAGTCGTAAAATAAACGAAGAAGTTGTTTCTTCTCAACGCCATCTTCAGAGCAACACAAGCTCTAGAACTTGTTCATGGAGACTTGTGTGGTCTGCCTCCAACACCAGCCAATAATTGGTATGTGTTTGTCTTGATTGATGATTTTTAAAGATATATGTGGATTATTCTACTAAAGGAGAAAAGTGAAGCATTCGATCGCTTCAAAAAGTTTAAGGAGATTGTAGAAAAGCAAACAAAATTGACAATAAAAACTTTTAGAACCGATAGGAGAGGTAAGTTTATCTCTACCAAGTTCAACTTGTTTTGTGAAGAAAACAGGATCGCAAGACACCTCACAACACCTTATACACAACAAAAAATGGTGTAGTCGAGAGACGAAACCGAACATTAACGAAGATGATAAGAAGTTTACTCAAAGACATGAAGTTACCGAATGTTGCTTACCTAAAAATCAATGGACGACACCTTAAGAAACTAGATGATAGATCAAAGAGTGTGATTAATCTTGGAACATAAAAAGGTTCTAAAGCATGTAGACTCTATGATCCAACGATAAAGAAGGTGACTGTGAGTAAAGATGTGGTCTTTGATGAAAATCAAACTTGGAATGGACATCGAAGGAAAACGATGAAGAACCGGGAATGTTTAAGGTTTTTCATGAAGGTGTATGTAACAAGAATGTAACATGAATGAAGATGATCATGGAAATTACGAAAATCAAGACCAAGAACAAGAACCTAATAACAATGAGGAGGAGGAAGACGTTAATGATGATGAGAATCAGTCAGATTTCATTCAACCCGAGACTACTCAACCAACATCACAATATGGACGAGCTATAACAAGACCCGAGACACCTTGATGATTTTGTGTTGATAGCTGAAATAGAAGTAGGAAAGTTGCTTCTAACCATATACGGAGAATATGAGAGCTACTATGAATCAAAAGATGTGTAAGAATGGGTTAATGTAATGAAAGCCGAAATTGATTCTATCATCAAAAACAACTCTTAGGAGCTTGTTGATAAACCCAAAGGAGTCAAACTATAGGGTTGAAGTGGATTTTCAAAATTAAAAGATATGTGGATGGATCGATGAATAATTATAAAGCAAGCCTTGTAGCAAAATTCTATGTTCAAAAACATGGTATAGATTTCGAGGAAGTGTTTTCACTCGTTGCTAGAGTTGAAACTATACGATTACTTATAGGTCTTGATGCAACACACTGCTCGAAAATTCACATGGTGACTTGAGTGAATTAAGTCAACCCGAAGAGTTTATGAAGAAGAGAGGAGAGAATAAAGTATATTGTCTTCATAAAGTCTTATATGGTTTACGCCAAGCACTCAGAGCATGGAGCTTTATCATGTCTTAAAAGGTATGACCTTAAAGAGATGTGTCAAATAATCAACAGTATATCTAAAGAAAGACTACTTGATTGTGGCAATCTATGTCGATGACTTGTTTGTAACCAGAAGTTCACAAAGAATCATTTATCAATTCAAAGATGACATGTCCAAAAAGTTTGAAATGTCCGACCTTGGTAAGCTAACTTATTACCTTGGGATATAAGTGATTCAAAGTGATGATGGGATTAGAATCAACCAAGAATAATACGCAAAAGGAATTATCTCCGATATTAAGATGGACTCATGTAATTCGACTTATACACCAATGAAGTCGAATTTAAAACTCTCAAAAGCCGATAATGAACCTGAGATCGATGCCACCAAGCATAGAAGAACTATAGGATGCTTGAGGTATTTACTTCACCCAAGACTGAAATTAGCTTATGATGTTGGAGTGTTAAGTCGATACATGAAAAGGCTAAGATAATCTCATGGAAAGGCTCTTAAGCAAGTTCTAAGGTATGTAAAAGGTACTACTAAGTTAGGCTTGCATTTTAGGAAAAATGGATCAAAGAAGATCATTGGATATAGTGATAGTAGCCACAACATTGACATTGATACGGAAGAAGTGCATCCGGTTATGTCTTATACTTCAGTTCATCACCAATTACTTGGACGTCACAAAAACAGTCAACGGTTGCATTATCTTCTTGTGAAGCCGAATTCATGACTGCCAGTGAAGCCTTTAAGCAAGTTATATGACTTAAGCAGTTAATGAAAGAAATCCTTAGCGAAGAAGAGAAGGTTACACTGAGTGTATATAACAAATCGGCCATAACACTTACACAGAACCCAATCTTTCATGGAATGAATAAACACATTCTCTCAATATATTATTTCATTCGAGAGTGTATGGAAAATAACCAAATCGAAGTTGAACATGTAGCTGCTGAAGAACAAAAGATGGACATTTTAACAAAACATTTTGGAAGAATCAAATTCAAGAAAATGATAAACAATCTTTATGAAAAAAAACAATCTTTGAATTTAAGTGCAAAATGTATCAAATCTTATTTTTTCCATCTGAATATATTTGTAGCCTTTGTAGGTCTATAACCCATACCGGTTGTTATAGAAACACGGCCTCATTATTCGTTATCTCTTTTCTCCTCGAACTTCAAAAGAAAAAGTTGAATCAAGGAAATATAACAAAATAGATTCGAATAGAATTCTCTGTCCGATCACAAGCATTGTTCAATTCTTTAATTATTTAAATCGATCCTCATTGACGGCAGTTTTCCTGTTTATTTTCTTTATAATATTTTAAACTGAAAATTATATATATATATATAGGTGTTTGTAGCTGAAGAAGCTTTAAAAATGAAACCCGACATCATGTTTGGGAGAGTGGGATCCATGAGATAAGTAATGAGAGATTGGGATATTAAAGGAGAGATGATGAAACAGCTGGTTTAATAAAAGTATAGATAATGAAACAGCTGGTTTCCATGTAATTAAAATGAGGATCTTTCTTGTCTCCTCCCAGTTTCCCTCACCTGTCCACACTTCCTATCCAGTTCCTTCTTTTTTTAATCATTTTTCACTTTTGTCTTCCTTGACGGCAGGTTTAGTTTCTATCCTTTCAACATATGTTATATTATATAATTGTGTGAGATAATTTCCTATTGTTTTTGCGAATTAGAGTGAGTTTCAAATATATATGTATAGCGATTAAGATGATTATACGATTACGAGTTTCCTATATGTTAGAGACAAGTGATTTGTTCATTATCTATACTATTAATGGAAGATACATTTTAACAAAATAACTTACAAGTTATAAGAAATTACATCAGCTACCGATAATATTTAAATAATATCATTAGCCTAAAGATTTCTTAAATTTGTTTTAGATCTTTTACATGATTAACTATATATTTTAACTAGTTAGGTCCACCCCGCTTCACACAACCTATGTATTTATAGTTTATCTCAATGATTAAGTTTCTCTTGACGGCAGTTTACTGCTCATTGTTATAATATTTTGATCTAAAAACTGTATAATTACTATTCAATCATCTTATCATCAAATTAATTAAATTTCTATTCAAATTTTTAATGAAAACGAGTACAGAGAAGAGTCATAATTACAAAAACATTACACTTAATTAATGTATAACCAAATTTTCGTAAGTCTAATGAATATATAATGACAATATAAATCTCATTTTAGACTGCGTTAGAAAATTATGTTTAATCAACCACAATACCATAAAATGGTCACAATCACATCTACATACTTGTTGTCTTGAATGAGATTGGTATTTAAGTACATATATACAGATTTTGTGGTTGGATACAAGTTCTTAATTATTTGTATATCCACTATAGATCACAATTGTGAAAGATAATAATATAAAATATCATTTTATCTATCTAGAAGCTGGTATAATTTAATTCAAAACAATTTTCAAAAATACAAAATATAAAAACTGCATTAGTTTTCATATTCAAACACTTAAAAATGTTTTTGACTACACCGACAGTGTAATCCTTGTCACGTAGATTTTGATCTTGGTTAAAACCGGAAAAATCCTTGTGATATAAAATTTATATTCTAAACAAATATTGTTCACTTTACAGAAAAATGGTTACGAATAATCAATATATATAATGATTAAGAAGTATTATTTATTAGTCGAGGATATGATGCAGCATACTTTTTATTTCCATTTCACGATGTTCTTTTTCTAATTAATTTTTGGTTTTATTAAATTTCATTTTTTAATTAATCTTTAATTTCATTAAGTTTTCTTTTCTAATTAACTTTTAATTTCGATAAATTTTATTTTTTATTTAATTTTGAATTTTATTAAACTTTTTTTAAATATCTGTTTGTTTGACAATATATAACCTATTACTTTATCTTAGAAAACATCATACTTTTATTAAATAATAAATAGAGTTTAAAACTTTTTTTTCCCTTGCTCTTTTAATAGTTTTTCACAAACCAATTAACAAATACCACGATGATTTTCACAACTTGTTTGCCACACTTATAGTTGGTTTTCAAGAAACATTGACTACTGCAGTTGAAACAGCATTAGCAACAATGCTTGCTCAACAACAAGTCCCTTCAGCCCCATTACCCGATATGAATTTCAATGTCTTCACTAAAGACATCGATAATAATCTTATTGTCGACAATCTGTTTGATATCCCTTGTTACAATTACCATGGTCGGGCCGCTCCACACCGTTACCCTCGTGGTGACAACTTTGATACATGTCGTGATGATCACTTTCGCGGTATTCGCCCTCGTGATGATTTTGATGCTCATCATCGTGAAATAGAGAACGTGATGGTTCCTCTTCACGTTGGGAGTCAAGTTTCAAGCAGGATATTCTTGAATTCTCTGGTACACTTAACCCTGATTAATTCGTTGATTGGCTCCATTGTGTTAAAAACATTCTTGACTTTAAGCAAGTTTCTACTGATATGCGGGTTCTTTTAGTTGTTACGCGTTTCAAGAATCATGTGATGGCTTGGTGGCAACAACTTAAAAATTCTTGTCGTCGTTCTGGTAAAAAGAAGATGGACTATTGAGAATGGATAAAGAAACACATGCGTCAGAGTTTTCTACCTTTCAATTATGAGCGTACTCAATACAACAACCTTCATGCTTTACGTCAAAGTAATTGTTTTGTTGATGATTACTCGCATGACTTCTCTACATGATTGCAATAGTACTCTTTTGGAAATTGAAGAACAACTTGTGGATCGATTTATCACAAGGCTACATCTTCAATTACAAACGGCTATGCAATAGTTTAATCCTACCTCTATTTTCGAAGTTCATCAACGAGTTTTTGCTATGGAAATTTAGTATCGTGTCAATGGTCCTCTATATCATCTCGTCCACGTATTCGAAGTGAGATTGTTAGTGGCTTCACTTCTGCATCATCCTCTATGTCTTCTATTACGCGTTTAGCTCCAAAAGACGACACTCATTCAGGTTTTATTTCTGCAAATTGTATCCCTCACACTAATGCTCTGTGTTGCTACACTTGTGGTGAAAATAGTAATCGTTCCACCGCTTTTCCGAAGTCTACAAAACGTAGGTTGCTCATAAACAAAGCTAAACCAGATGATGTGTTGAGAATATAAACTTGATTTTGGATCAAGTTAATGTTGGGTAAAATCTAATTAACTTATATTGGGCAAAACTCATTTCTTGATCCGTTATCTAGAAGTATCTAAAGCTCAACCTCTTTTGAATGTTCTAGAGAATATGAGAGAAATATCAGCACATTTATCTAGATTATTATAATAAAATATTAGTAGAACTCTCTAGATTTAGGATTAAAATATTCTATATATTTTGTACTTTGGAGGCTATAAATACCTCCTCTCCCTTACCATTTGAAATTATCCAAGAAATAAGAAATCCTCTTAAATAATAAAAAGCTTCTTCTTCTAAAATCATATATCCTCTTCAAAATTCTCCAAACACTTTCTCTTAAATATTTTCTCCATCACTTCTAAACTAATTTTCCTTCCAACAAAGTGGTATCAGAGCTAGAAGATTTTTTAAGAAGATGACAAGTAATGGTGTTCCCTTCCAAGTTCTGATGCTCACAAAGAACAACTATGATACTTGGAGTTTAAGGATGACGGCTATCTTAGGAGCACATGATGCATGGGAAGTCGTCAAGAAAGGGTACATCGAACCGGAGAATGAAGGTAGTCTATCTCAAACTCAAAAGGATAGTTTAAGAGATTCAAGGAAGAGAGACAAGAAGGCTCTCTGTCTAATCTATCAAGGATTAGATGAAGATACGTTTGAGAAAGTTGCTGAAGCAAAGACAGCAAAGCAAGCATGGGAAAAGCTTCGTACTTCATACAAAGGTGCCGATCAAGTAAAGAAGGTACGTCTTCAAACTCTAAGAGGAGAATTTGAAGCATTACAAATGAAGGAAGGAGAACTTGTGCCGGAGTATTTTTCAAGAGTTTTGATGGTAACTAATAATCTAAAAAGAAATGGTGAGAAGCTAGAGGATGTGAGAATCATGGAGAAAATTCTTAGATCGTTGGTTCCAAAGTTCGAGCATATAGTTACCGTCATAGAAGAGACAAAAGATTTGGAGGCTATGACGATAGAGGAACTTCTTGGATCATTACAAGCATATGAAGAAAAGAAGAAGAAGAAAGAAGATATCGTGGAGCAAGTTCTTAAGTTGCAAATCAATCAAGAAACTGGCCGAAATCATCTAAGACAAAGTGGCGGTCAATTTCAAGGAAGAGGTCGTGGTGGATATGGAAGAAATTGGAGACCATATGAAGAAAACTCTAACCAAAGAGGAGGAAGCTCATCAAGAGGTCGTGGACGAGAATCTATGAAATCAAGGTACGATAAGTCAAGTCTTAAATGTTACAATTGCAAAAAGTTTGGACACTATGCTTCCGAATGTAAGGCTCCAATCAACAAAAAAGTTAAAGAGAGGTCCAACTACGTTGAAGAAATAAGTCATAAAGGAGATATGCTATTGATGGCTTATAAGAAAGATGAACGAGATGAGATTCACAAGTGGTACCTTGATAGTGGAGCAAGTAATCATATGTGTGGAAAAAGAAGCATGTTCACGGAGCTTGATGAGTCGGTGAAAGGAAACGTAGCTTTGGGAGATGAATCAAAAATGGAGGTAAAAGGTAAAGGAAATATTCTTATTCGATTAAAGAATGGAGATCATCAATTTATATCCAATGTCTACTACATCCCAAGTATGAAGAACAACATCTTAAGTCTAGGACAACTCGTAGAGAAAGGTTATGACATTCGACTCAAGGACAATAACCTTTCTTTAAGAGACAATGCCAACAATCTCATTACCAAGGTGCTGATGACAAAGAATAGAATGTTTGTTCTTAACATTCAAAGTGACATCGCACAATGTCTCAAGATGTGTTATAAGGAGGATTCTTGGCTTTGGCATCTTCGATTCGGGCATCTAAATTTTGGAAGTTTAAAACTACTTTCCAAGAAAGAAATGGTGAGAGGATTGCCTTGTATCAACCATCCAAATCAAGTGTGTGAAGGGTTTTACTTGGAAAACAATTCTAAACTAGTTTTCCAAAGGAGTCAGATACAAGAGCTAGGAAGCCGTTGGAACTTATCCACACAGATGTTTGTGGTCCATTCAAGCCAAAATCACTTGGTAAAAGTAACTACTTCCTTCTCTTTATTGATGTTTTTTCAAGAAAAACATGGGTTTACTTTTTGAAGGAAAAATCTGAGGTGTTCGAAAACTTTAAAAAGTTTAAAGCCCAAGTCGAGAAGGAAAGTGGTCTTTTCATCAAAGCCATGAGATCTGATCGTGGAGGAGAGTTCACTTCTAAGGAGTTTTTGAAGTATTGTGAAGACAATGGCATTAGAAGACAATTGACGGTTCCAAGATCCCCTCAACAAAATGGAGTAGCGGAAAGGAAAAATAGAACAATTCTTGATATGGCAAGAAGCATGCTCAAAAGTAAGAAACTACCAAAGGAGTTTTGGGCAGAAGCAGTAGCATGTGCAGTCTACATATCAAACCGATCTCCGACAAGAAGCATTTCAGAAAAGACACCACAAGAAACTTGGAGTGGAAGAAAGCCCGGCGTTTCACATCTAAGAGTCTTTGGAAGCCTTGCTCACGCTCATGTACCAGATGAAAGGCGAAGCAAACTAGATGACAAAAGTGAGAAGTACATATTCATTGGATATGATGCCAACTCCAAAGGTTACAAGCTCTACAATACGGATACAAAGAAGACAATCATAAGTCGAAATGTCATTTTTGATGAAGAAGGAGAATGGGAATGGAGTTCAAATGATGAAGAGTACAATCTTTTTCCTTCTTTTGAAGAAGAGACTTTGGAGCAACCAAGAGAAGATCACGTTACATCACCAATTTCAACAACTACAAGCTCTCATGAAGATGAAAGTCCAAGCCAAGGGATTGCACGTTTCAGAAGTCTACAAGAACTTTACGAGGTAACCGAAAATCAAGACAATCTTACCTTATTTTGTCTATTTGCGGATTGCGAGCCTATAAATTTCAAAGAAGCTCAAGAAAAGAAGACATGGAGGAATGCAATGGAGGAGGAAATCAAATCGATACAGAAGAATGACACATGGGAGTTAGCTTCACTTCCAAGTGGGCACAAAGCAATCGGTGTGAAGTGGGTGTACAAAGCAAAGAAGAATGCTAAAGGAGAAATTGAAATATACAAAGCAAGATTGGTGGCAAAAGGCTATAGTCAAAGAGCAGGAATTGACTATGATGAGGTATTCGCTCCAGTTGCTCGCTTAGAAACTGTTAGACTAATCATTTCATTGGCGGCTCAAAACAAATGGAGAATACATCAAATGGATGTCAAGTCAGCCTTCTTAAATGGTGATCTGAATGAAGAAGTTTATATTGAGCAACCACAAGGTTTCATTATCAAGGGAGAAGAAGATAAAGTCTTAAGGTTGAAGAAGGCGCTATATGGATTAAAACAAGCCCCAAGAGCCTGGAATACTCGGATTCATCAAGTGTCCATATGAGCATGCACTTTATATTAAAACTCAAAACAATGATATACTGATTGCATACTTATATGTAGATGACTTGATATTCACAGGAAACAATCCAAGTATGTTCGAGAAATTCAAGATGGAGATGATAAAGGAGTTTGAGATGACAGACATTGGACTAATGTCTTACTATCTTGGAATTGAAGTAAAGCAAGACGATGATGGAATATTCATCACTCAAGAAGCCTATGCAAAAGAGGTTCTTAAAAAATTTAAGATGGATGACTCAAATCCAGTTTGTACGCCAATGGAATGTGGAACCAAGTTATCAAAGCACGAAGAATAAGAGAGTATCGATCCAACAATCTTTAAGAGCTTAGTTGGGAGTTTACGCTACTTGACGTGCACAAGACCTGACATCTTATATGCAGTCGGAGTTGTGAGTCGATACATGGAGCATCCAACTACTACTCATTTTAAAGCAGCAAAGAGGATTCTTCGTTATATCAAGGGTACCACAGATTTTGGTCTTTATTACTCCGTTTCTAATAATTACAAGCTTGTTGGATATAGTGATAGTGATTGGAGTGGAGACATAGAAGATCGAAAAAGCACAAGTGGTTTTGTGTTCTACATTGGAGATAAGGCTTTTACATGGGTGTCAAAGAAGCAACCGATTGTCACCCTTTCTACTTGTGAAGCGGAGTATGTAGCGGCTACTTCATGTGTTTGCCATGCTATATGGTTGCGGAACTTACTAAAGGAGCTAAACTTTCAACAAGAAGTGCCAACAAAGATTTTTGTGGATAACAAGTCGGCTATAGCTTTGGCGAAGAACCCAGTGTTTCCTGATCGGAGTAAGCATATTGACACTCGTTATCACTACATTCGAGAGTGTGTTTCCAAGAAGGATGTGCAATTGGAGTATGTGAAGACAAATGATCAAGTGGCAGACATCTTTACCAAACCTCTTAAGCGGGAAGACTTTATCAAGATGTGGAGTATGCTTAGAGTAGCAAAATCAAGTTTAAGAGGGGGTGTTGAGAATATAAACTTGATTTTGGATCAAGTTAATGTTGGATAAAATCCAATTAACTTATATTGGGCTAAACCCATTTCTTGATCCATTATCTAGAAGTATCTAAAGCTCAACCTCTTTTGAATGTTCTAGAGAATTTGAGAGAAATATCTACACATTTATCTAGATTATTATAATAAAATATTAGTAGAACTCTCTAGATTTAGGATTAAAATATTCTATATATTTTGTACTTTGGAGGCTATAAATACCTCCTCTCCCTTACCATTTGAAATCATCCAAGAAATAAGAAATCCTCTTAAATAATAAAAAGCTTCTTCTTCTAAAATCATCTATCCTCTTCAAAATTCTCCAAACACTTTCTCTTAAATATTTTCTCCATCACTTCTAAACTAATTTTCCTTCCAACATGATGCTCCTCGTTTTGATGAATTCTCTAAAGACGAGAAACTGAAAGAGCTGATTTCCGGTAACACATGCCTTTATATCGTCCTCATTGTACTTATCTTTTTCCTTGTACACCTCATGAATCGTGGCTTCGTTCCAACCGTTACACCACCAGCACTATTATAGGGCAAGTTCGTACATTGATCATTGACTCTAGTAGTTGCACTAACGTATTCTCGCAGGAAGCTGTACAAAAGTTTGGTCTTGTGACAGTCCAACATCATGCGCCGTTTAAGTTAGCATAGTTTAATGACGGCAACAAAGTCTTTATCTCGCAGCACGTCACTGTGGACTTTTATGTTGGGTCTTATAAAGATTCAATCTCTAGTTGTTGCTCCAATGGATGCGTGTCATATTCTCTTAGGTCACCCGTGACTGTATGATCGTGATGCTACATATAAAGGCCAAAAAACACTTATACTTTTTTCCGTTAAGACCGGCCTTTTCAATCTCCTTCCTTCGCTACACATGTCAGAATCCTTATGTTTCTCTTCCAAGTCATCATCATCAAATCCCGTCATAATAACTACATCTTTAGTGATATTTCCTAAGGCTATGTTTGAGGCAGGATTACCCGCTCCTAAGACAATTGGGGCACTCTTTGCCACTCCGACCGACTATTTCATGCCTAAAGATGTTTCTTCTGCTTTCCAAGAATTACTTTCCCAATTTTAAGATTTTTTTCTGGTCAATTTACGTCGCGGTTTACCTCCTTTACGGGATATTCAACATCAAATTGATCTTATCCCTCATGTAGTGCTTCCAATTTGGCCCCATTATCGCATGAAGCTGCAAGAAGATGATGAGTTGCATTGTCAAGTAGAAGATTTACTTCAACGTGGATATGTCCGTGAAAGTTTAAGCCCAACAGATGTTCCCGCTCTCTTGATTCCCAAAAATGATGGTAATTGGCATATGTGTGTTGATTGTCGTGCTATTAACAAAATCACAGTATGTATATCATTTTCACATTCCTCGTCTTGATGATCTCCTTGATCAGATTGGTCATACATCTATCTTCACCAAAATCGATCTAAAAAGCGGCTATGACCAAGACATGTGAGGTTTTGTTTGAGTGGATGGTCATGCCCTCTCTAATGCTCCAAGCATATTTATGTGTGTGATGAACCAACCTCTTGGGCCCTTCATTCGTATGTTTGTTATTGTTTATTTTGATGATATATTAATTTTTAGTAGTTATTTGGAAAGTTACTTGGAGCACCTTTCTGCGGTTCTTACTTTTCTTCGAGATAAACTTTTTGCTAACAGTAAGAAGTGTGTGTTTGGCGTAAACAAAGTCTTATTTTGGGCTATGTGATCTCCTCTTAAATTCTGAAAGTCGATCCAAGCAAAGTCAAAGCCATAAAATTTGGCCGACTCTTACAACTCTCACCGAGGTCTGTAGTTTTCATGGTCTTGCGTCCTTTTATCGTCGTTTTGTTCATCATTTCAGCAACATTACTACTTCTTTGACTGATTTTATGCAAGGTTCCTCTTTTGTTTGGATACCGGATGCAGAACGTGCATTTACTACAATCAAACATATGCTTACTTCCGCTTCAATTATGTCATTACCGGATTTTATTATTCTTTTTAATTTTGTTGGTTCTCTTATTTTTATTCATGCATAGCTTCACGATAATTTGTATGTTTTTCCACGAAATACAAGGTTGCGGAAGGTACGTAACTCATTTTTAAACATATTATTTTATATAAGAAATTCCCATTCATATGTAACTTTGAATATTTTCGAGATATTCGATGGACCAATTCGATATTAGATGGTTTTGATTTAGATAGACCCAAGATTGTATCCAAATTATTATATTCATTTTTTCTCAAATGTACATTATCTTGAATTAGAAATAATAATTGCATTCCTCACATGTGGATGGTACGTAGGGCTGACAATTTGTTATACGCAATGCTCACTGTATAAACACGTGCGTTGTGAATTGTTTCTGCTTTCACTAATCTCTTCTTCACTTTGAAATTGACTACAATAATTATTCACATCTCTCTTTCCATTCTAGAATGACACGTTTTTTACAGGAATTTCATGGCACACATAATAAAATGATAGTTTCAGAATTCTTATTTTTCTTTATTGTAAACCTATTAGAATTGCAAGTGGCATTTAGCCTAATGGTATGTGGTAAGTCCACAAGAGACATGCGCACTTGCACATCCTGGGATCGAGTCCTCCCGCTTGTATTTGCAAGAACTTGGCTAATGGACCGGCCAT
>JAKUCM010003179.1:0-36081 GCA_023374145.1 Lepidium sativum
AGCATTTACGATTTTTTAGCTTTAAGTTTTATGCAATTAGATTTCGATTTTAAGTCTTTATTTTATTTCATGAATTCTGAGTAAGTTAGTCTAGGGTTCTTGAGGAAAGGGTGAGATTAGGGGAAAACTTAGGGATTTCTAGATTTGTCTATGTTTAAATAAGGTCTTAGATCTCTTTAGTTTAAGTGTTCTTAATGCTTGTTTCTTTCTGATCAATTGAAATTCGATCTCTTGGTGAATCCCCCCCGAGAGGCGTTTGGGGAATCACTTGAACATGCTTAAATTAAGATAGCATCTTCCTAGCTCAAGAGATTGATTGTCTAGGGTGTTATTAGGCTTTGTAAGGTCCATACTTAAGGCCTCTTGAATTTCCAATCGTTGGGCGAGAGTCAAGTCAGGTTGTCTTTTAGGAGAGGTCCCATTGCGCGAGAGCGAATGTGATTACTTTGTGATTCCTTGCTTAGAGGTCATCTAAATAGGTTGATAGATAAGTCTAGAACCCCTAGGAATACCCTAATCATTGATCCTAATCCTCGAGAACCCGTTTTTCCTTGCTTAGAGGTCACCTGCTACTTTTCAACGTTGCATGACTTCTATATTTTCGGATCTGATTGAGGAGATGGTCGAAGTGTTCATGGACGATTTCTCTGTCTATGGTTCTTCCTTCTCCTCTTGTTTGTCAAACTTGTGCAGGGTTCTATCTAGGTGCGTTGAGACGGATTTAGTGCTTAATTGGGAGAAATGCCACTTTATGGTGAAAGAAGGGATCGTTTTAGGCCATAAGATTTCTGAAAGGGGCATTGAAGTCGACAAAGCCAAGATAGAGGTTATGGTTCAGTTACAACCGCCGAAAACTGTCAAAGACATTAGGAGTTTCTTGGGACATGCAGGATTCTATAGGCGGTTCATCAAAGACTTTTCGAAAACTGCTAGACCTTTGACTCGTCTCCTTTGTAAGGAGGCGGATTTCGTCTTTGACGAGGAATGCCTCAAGTCTTTTCTCGAACTCAAAGACGCCTTGATAACAGCACCAATAGTTCAAGCACCCGATTGGAATCTCTCTTTTGAGATAATGTGTGATGCTAGTGACTATGCTGTTGGAGCAGTTCTGGGACAGAAGATAGACAAGAAACTGAATGTGATCTACTATGCTAGTAGAACACTAGACGAAGCCCAGGTGAAATACGCCACCACGGAGAAGGAATTGCTTGCAGTTGTGTTCGCCTTTGAGAAATTCCGGTCCTATCTGGTTGGATCAAAAGTTATTGTGCATACTGATCATGCAGCTCTAAGATATTTGATGAAAAAGAAAGATGCTAAGCCTAGACTGCTTAGATGGATTTTGTTGCTACAAGAATTCGACATGGAGATGGTCGATAAACCAGGGGTTGAAAACGGTGTTGCTGATCACTTATCGAGAATACAGGTTGAAGAAACCCTTCCAATGAATGATTCTATGCCCGAAGAGCAGCTGTTGAGTTTTTCCACCGAACACTCGACCATGACACTCGAGCACCACCTGCTCGAGTGTCAAACCCACAGACAAAGAAGGCGTTTTTCGATCGGATCGAAGTTTATGGGAACATGTTTACCATGGTATGCCGATTTGGTAAACTATTTGGTCGGAGGAGAGCTGCCTAAAGCCTTGAATTATCATCAAAGGAAGAAATTTATTAGGGATGTAAGGCAATATTTTTGGGATGAGCCTTATCTCTACAAGCAAGGATCTGATGGACTATTCAGAAGATGTGTATCAGAAGAGGAAGTCAATGGAATTTTGGAACATTGTCATGGATCTACTTATGGAGGACACTTTGCTGCATTCAAAACAGCACAGAAAATCCTTCAATCCGGGTTATGGTGGCCATCGATTTTTAAAGACTGCCAAGAGTTCATATCCAGATGTGATTGCTGCCAAAGAATGGGCAGTATAAGCAAGAGGAATGAGATGCCGCAGAATCCGATCTTGGAGATAGAAGTGTTTGACTGTTGGGGAATCGATTTCATGGGACCATTTAAGCCTCCTTCTTTAGGAAACAGTTACATTTTGGTTGTTGTGGATTATGTCTCTAAATGGGTAGAAGCTATTGCAGCTCCTACAAACGATGCAAAGGTGGTACTTAAACTTTTCAAACACATTATATTTCCCAGATTTGGTGTGCCAAGAGTTGTGATTAGCGATGGAGGATCCCATTTTGTCAACAAGGTTTTCGAAAATTTGCTTAAGAAACATGGGGTTAAACACAAAGTGGCAACTCCTTATCATCCTCAAACCAGCGGACAAGTTGAAGTCTCTAATAGACAAATCAAATCGATTTTGATGAAGATAGTTGGGCTGTCCAAACGTGATTGGGCCGCCAAATTGGATGATACTCTTTGGGCCTATAGGACTGCTTTCAAAACACCTATTGGCCGCACACCTTTTCAATTACTCTATGGAAAATCCTGCCATTTACCAGTTGAGATAGAGTACAAATCGATTTGGGCAACCAAACTTATGAATTTCGATATCAAGACAGCACAAGAGAAGAGGCAGATGGACTTACATGAACTCGAAGAAATCAGACTCGAATCATATGACAGCTCAAAAGCATACAAGGATCGAACAAAAGCAGCTCATGACAAAAAGATCCAGCGGAAAACAATCAAAGTTGGTGATCAAGTGCTACTCTTTAACTCAAGACTCAAGCTATTTCCCGGAAAGCTACGATCGAAGTGGTCTGGTCCGTTCAAAGTATTACAAGTTTTACCTTACGGAGCAGTCACTTTAGCCAATAGCAATGGAGAAGGATTCACTGTAAACGGTCATAGAGTAAAGCCTTACTTGGCAAAAAGCACGATTCCCGAGGGAACTTCGGTTCTGCTCGATGAACCACCTCCTCTCCAATAAAAAGGAGGAAAGTCGAGCTTGAGACTATAAACAAGCGCAGTTGGGAGGCAATCCCAAAGGTATCCTCTGTATATACATTCAATTTCTTTCTTTTCGCATATTTACTTACAAATTTGCTGTTTTATCATTTTTTCATACATCTATTTCGACTTACATGCACTTGGAAGGTTTTTTGGGTCTCTTTTGCAGGAAAATAGGGCCCACATGGGATAAGTAGGGTCAAAACCGACAAGATGGGACAACACTCGACCACGCCTGGTCGAGTGTCCCACTCGAGCATCAGCCAGCTTTTGGCAGACTGACACTCGACCAAACCTGCTCGAGTGTCAGGCTCGAGCGTCCCGCCTTCATGCCTATTCACATACCTCCAAGCCTATAACTGCCAAAAGCTGAGAAAGGGAAGACATTTACTCCGAAAAATGGGTTAAATCTTTCTTTAATGCAATATCTTTTCCATTTAATTCAAAAAGATTTGATTTAATCCAAGTTCAAATTTTGAATTTGAAAAGGCTCCCCCTTGTTTTTCTCCTCTATAAAAGGAGGAGGAGCCTCTCTCCTTCCATTCACACGAAATACATTCTCTCTCTAACATTTCTCTCTAGTTGTTCTCTCTTTTACAGAAGCAAATCGTCCCTCTTTTTGTTCATCCACTACACTCGATCACCTCTGCTCGAGTGTCTTGTTCGAGTGTCCGAAAACTTACTCTTCCTCCGACCTACTTTCATCATGACAGACGGAAAATCCAACAAAGCCAACCTCCTCCGCCTCAGAGCCAAAAATAATGCTCGATCAAGAAGCAATCCTTCCCAAGGAGAGTCTTCCATAGCCGCAAGCAGACCCGGCAGAAAAGAGAAGAGGAGGATGGAAGTGCTATCTGAGAATGAGTCGGAAGAAAGAGGAGAATACATGGATGAAGACGAATTGGACCCAGACCTTGCTGCTGAAACACTCCGTGAAGATGGATATGGTGAAAGAGAGGCGGCAGAAGCAAGAGAGATAATTCTTGCCGGAAAAAGAGAGAAGGAGATGAAGGAGAGGCATAACTCGGCAAGAGCACTAAGCGATCTGCGGAGGATGGATTTTCTAGGTACCCGCTATCCATGCAAGGAAGCGCTAACCGCAATGGGGATAACAAGAGATGTGGATCTTATGTTGCAAAATTGTGGGCTGTCCACATTTGTGCAATATCCACAAAGAGCTTACAAAGAAGAGACTCTTCAGTTTTTAGCAACAGTTCAAATCGTTCTATACGATGCTGAAAACGAGAATCTCCAAGAAAAGCAAGGTGGCGGTTACATCTTCTTTGCAATAAGAGGAAGGGACTATCGAATGACATTCAAAGCACTTAGGGACCTCTTCGAGTTCCCAAAGGCCGAGTCCGAAAATTATGGACCCGATTTTGATAGAGCTGAGTTGGATGATGTGTGGAGGTCGATTGCATCAACAAGGAGCAGATTCTCATCCTCCCGATCTAAGGCATCACTGATCCGAAACCCGGCATTGAGGTATTTTCGAACAATCCTAGCAAATACATTTTTCTCACGTTTTACTACTGGAACAATTAACCTAGGAGAAATGGAGATGTTGGTGACTGCTCTTAAAGACATTGTTGGTCAAAAGAGTGACGGATCCCCAATTATTGGAGATCGAAACAATGCTGGATTAACCATCCAGTTTGCTAACCAATTAGTCACATACCGAGATTGGGCAAGGGATAACAAAACTGGAGGACGTGATGGAAAGATCACCATTGGCGGACTTATCACATGCATTCTGGAAAGGTGCAATGTGCCAATCGATGAGACACAATGGGCTGACCCTCGGTTCATGAACATCGATCATTTAAGGAGGAGTCAATTCTTGGCTACAATGGAAGTTCGAGGTAAGCTCCTTTACTCTTTCCATCATTTACTTAGACCAAACGCTTTTCTGCTTTTGCCAAACAGGGAGTATGATGTGTCTGCATTTTACCACATTTTAGGGCCATTATTTAGCATGTTTTGCATTCATACTTGCATTATTATCATAGTTTTAGGTTCTTTTAGGCATAATTTGCATACTTAGTGTTGGGCATTGCACACATTGCATAAAGGGTATTTTTAGGCACTTTTTGGAGCATTTCATGAAGAATTTCGGACTACAAGAAGACCAATGGAAAATCGGCTGGCCTAAAGTTGAAGTTCAGGATGTGATCTAGAAGATTTGGCATATACCAATGACACTCGAGCATGACACTCGACCACACTTGGTCGAGTGGATTTTCGGACCAGAACTAAGACTTCGGACGAAGATTGACTTCTTGGGCTTCTCTGCGAAAAAGGCCCATCAAGATCCATTTGTGCAAGCCCAACAACTATTTTAGGCCTTTTTCTATTTTCTTTCTTGAGGAAATTTCCTTTTAACTTTTAAAAGGAAATTCCCATTTTTCTTTCAAGGGAATTTTTCCCTTTTTTCTCTTTAAGTATTTTTCCTTTTTCCTTAAGATCTTTTGATCTATAAATTGTACTAGAATTTCTACTTTCAATATACAATCTTTTCCAGCAAAATTTCGAGTTCTTTCTTTTAGCAATTTACGATTTTAAGTCTTAAGTTTATGCAATTGATTTTCGATTTTAAGTCTATGTTTTATTTCATGAATTCTGAGTAAGTTAGTCTAGGGTTCTTGAGGAAAGGGTGAGATTAGGGGAAAACTTAGGGATTTCTAGATTTGTCTATGTTTAAATAAGGTCTTAGATCTCTTTAGTTTAAGTGTTCTTAATGCTTGTTTCTTTCTGATCAATTGAAATTCGATCTCTTGGTGAATCCCCCCCCCCCGAGAGGCGTTTGGGGAATCACTTGAACATGCTTAAATTAAGATAGCATCTTCCTAGCTCAAGAGATTGATTGTCTAGGGTGTTATTAGGCTTTGTAAGGTCCATACTTAAGGCCTCTTGAATTTCCAATCGTTGGGCGAGAGTCAAGTCAGGTTGTCTTTTAGGAGAGGTCCCATTGCGCGAGAGCGAATGTGATTACTTTGTGATTCCTTGCTTAGAGGTCATCTAAATAGGTTGATAGACAAGTCTATAACCCCTAGGAATACCCTAATCATTGATCCTAATCCTCGAGAACCCGTTTTTTTCCTTATTGAATTTTCGTGATTTTAATACTCTGCTTTAGGTTGAGATTTCGTGTTGCACTTTATTAGTTTCATTATTGCTTTACTTTTAATGCTCTGTCTTACATTCTAATACTCTGTTTCATTTTAAGCATTTTTAAGATTTCATTATCACCTAGGATAGATCACCACTTGCTAAAACCGAATCTGGCTTAGATTAGAATAAGTAGATTATATCTTGATTGCTAGTTACTCTCCCAGTGGATTGACACCATACTGTACTGCAATTGATTACATAAACAGTTTGGTATTTGAGAAAACACCGCAAAAACCTGTTTATCAGAGTACACGACAATAAGAATGGGGCGAAGCACGAATTTCAACCCACTTCTAGAAGCCTTGTACGACCCCAATGAACCTCAGCAGAGTTCATCACCAACAAACAGCGATGAGGTGGATCCCGAGGCATATTGTTTTGAAGAATACACGATGCCACCTTGTCAAGGAGAACCAATCCGAGAAGCACACAAGCACATAGGCTTGTTGCAGAAAATGAACAAATGGTTGATGAAAAAGGTGAAGAAGCTGACTGCTAGCGACGAAGCTAGAAGGCAGGAAAACGATGATCTAAGTAGAAGAGTTGCAGCTCTAGAAAGGAACAGCGGACCACAACCACCGCCACCAACTATTCGCCCAAGAAGAGCCTCCATATCCACAGATCGTGAAAGGCAACACCAACCAGCACCAGCTAGACGTTCCTCAGCTAACCCAGCAGCCTTCTCATACAGAAGACCATTTGATGCAGCAGGAACAAGCTCGAGCCAACCGCTCGAGCACCAATCAGTCGAGCATTCCGAACACTCGACTGACACGCTCGAGCAAGCTGAGCTCGAGCGTCAAAGGCATAATGACTACTACATGGAGCTTATGCGAAATGTGGCATCCGATTACTGGAATCATTAAGAGGTACCAAAACCCCTTCCTTTCATTATAAATACCATTGCATATTTTTTCAATTGACTTGCTCTTACATTTCTTTTACTTAGCTTGCTTTTGCATATTTTTCACTTGACTTGCTGGTCTAGGATCCTCTTTCGGACTTTTATACACACAAGGGACTGTGTGATTTAAGTTTGGGGGAGGGTTCTAGAGGATATTTGACTTTGTTTTCTGTGGTTCTTAGTTTTTATTCTTGCATTTGATCATATTGCATCACATCTAAGGCATAGAAAAACCAAAAAAATTGAAAAACTCGAAAATGCATAAGTCAAAAACAGAGTGTTCATGTAGTTACATTGCATTCATATAGGATTGAGTCTAGAATTTCGGGAATCATCTTGCTAGATAGGTAGACTTGCTAGGTTGATTGGCTAGTAACCATAGTGAACTCTTAGACTTGCGTTTTTCCCTCTTGAACACTGATAGGTAGATCATTAACCTTTGAAACCAATACTTAGGTTGTGTCTCGAAAAGAACCTGATTTGTTACCTCATAATCGAATTTTATTTTCCAAATTAGGGGCTTGAGATACATTGCATAAGATCCTTCCTTAGGTTCAGCTAGCTAAGTAAAAAGAAAAGCATGAGGTGAATATAGAATCATCCTTCTCAAAACTCGGCTCAAAATATATGGTCTAAGATGAACGGGGATTGTGCGTAAACCCGTACCTTCTTGTGTTCATCGATAAAACCATTTCGATATCGCCTAAAATGAACCGGGACTGTGCGTAAACCCGTACTTTTTCGCGTCTCATTGATAAAGCTAATACATCGATGCCTAAGGTGAACCGGGACTGTGCGTAAACCCGTACTTTTTCGTGCTTCATTGATAAGCTAAAGCCAATAAAAACGAGTAAAGAGTTGAGAAGTGATCGAAAATGCTTAAACCATTAGTGACTAGCTGAATTTGAGGAAGTTGTATCCCAAAGTCTTTGATTAATAGCCCCTTTTGCGGACTGCACTTGAAAGAAATAGGTTTCAAATCTGAATTTCTTAAGAGACCAACTAAGTGTTAGGGAATAATCGGTCTTGATGCTAAGCCTTGATGAAAGTAAATTGTGGTTCTTACAAAAGAATGAGGTTTCACTTGTGGGTTACAGTTTTTCGATTTTGGCAGGTCATTTGTTTAAGTAAGATGTTCCCATTGTTAGCAACTTCTCTTCCTTCTTAGCTCGATGCACATTTGCTTGAGGGCAAGCAAAGACTAAGTTTGGGGGAGTTGATGTGTCTGCATTTTACCACATTTTAGGACCATTATTTAGCATGTTTTGCATTCATACTTGCATTATTATCATTGTTTTAGGTTCCTTTTAGCATAATTTGCATTATTAGTATCGGGCATTGCATACATTGCATAAAAGGGACTTTTAGGTACTTTTTGGAGCTTATCACGAAGTATTTCGGAGTACAAGAAGACCAATGAGGAATCGACTGGTCTAAGGTTGAAGTTCAAGATGCAAACTAGAAGATTTGTCACTCGAGTCTCCGACACTCGAAAATGACACTCGACCATCATTTGGTCGAGTGCCTTTACGGACCAGAACCGAGACTTTAGACGAAGATTGAATCTTTGGGCTTCTCTGCGAAAAAGGCCCATCAAAAGCCCCTTTGTGCAAGCCCAATTATCTTTTAGTTCTTTTCTATTTTTTCTTTCTTAGGGAAATTTCCTTTTTACTTTTAAAAGGAAATTCCCATTTTTTCTTTCAAGGGAATTTTTCCCTTTTTCTCTTTAAGTATTTTTCCTTTTTCTTTAAGATCTTTTGATCTATAAATTGTATTAGAATTTCTACTTTCAATATACAATATTTTCTAGCAATTTTCGAGTCTCATATTTTCACTAAAGCATTTACGATTTTTTAGCTTTAAGTTTTATGCAATTAGATTTCGATTTTAAGTCTTTATTTTATTTCATGAATTCTGAGTAAGTTAGTCTAGGGTTCTTGAGGAAAGGGTGAGATTAGGGGAAAACTTAGGGATTTCTAGATTTTTCTATGTTTAAATAAGGTCTTAGATCTCTTTAGTTTAAGTGTTCTTAATGCTTGTTTCTTTCTGATCAATTGAAATTCGATCTCTTGGTGAATCCCCCCCGAGAGGCGTTTGGGGAATCAACTTGAACATGCTTAAATTAAGATAGCATCTTCCTAGCTCAAGAGATTGATTGTCTAGGGTGTTATTAGGCTTTGTAAGGTCCATACTTAAGGCCTCTTGAATTTCCAATCGTTGGGCGAGAGTCAAGTCAGGTTGTCTTTTAGGAGAGGTCCCATTGCGCGAGAGCGAATGTGATTACTTTGTGATTCCTTGATTAGAGGTCATCTAAATAGGTTGATAGATAAGTCTAGAACCCCTAGGAATACCCTAATCATTGATCCTAATCCTCGAGAACCCGTTTTTCCTTTATTGAATTTTCGTAATTTTAATACTCTGTTTAGGTTGAGATTTCGTGTTGTACTTTATCATTAGTTTCACTATTGCTTTACTTTTAATGCTCTGTTTTTACATTTTAATACTTTGTTTCATTTTTAGCATTTTGTTTTAAGATTTCATTGTCACCTAGGATAGATCACCACTCACTAAAACCGAATTTGGCTTAGATTAGAATAAGTAGATTATATCTTGATTGCTAGTTACTCTCCCAGTGGATTGACACCATACTGTACTGCAATTGATTAAATAGATAGTTTGGTATTTGAGAAAACACCGCAAAAACCTGTTTATCAAGCAAGCCACCACCTTTTGCTTCTTGGTCTTCCAAGTCACCAAGTTCCCTCCAATGAATGTGCAAAAACCAGTAGTAGTAGACTTCCTATCGTTCCTATCACCTGCCCAATCAGCATCACAATATCCAGATATTGTAGTACTATTATGCTTACCCATCCAAATGCCTTGGCTGGAACTCCCTCTTAGGTACCGAAGGATACGCTCAAGCATTGACCAATGATGCTTTGTGGGAGTTTGCATGTGCTGGCTGACTTGGTTTACTGCAAAACAGAGGTCAGGACGAGTTATAGTAAGGTAAATAAGCTTACCTACAATCGCCGGTACAGCATTGGATCCTCATATGGCTCAGCCACATTCTCCCCCTCTCGATGAGCCTTGTAACCATCATCAATCGGTGTTTTGACTGACTTAGAAGTCTCCATTCCTGTCTCACACAATAAATCTAGAGTGTACTTTCGTTGAGAGAGAAATAAGCCGTCCGAGAAACGACAAATCTCAATCCCTAGAAAGTACGTCAACTCCCCCAAGTCTTTGATGTCAAAAACCGAATGAAGATAAGACTTAGTTTGGGAAATACCTTCCTTATCATCGCCGGTGATGATAAGGTCATCCACATAAATGAGCACAACCACAATTCCTTGATTCTGCCGGAAGGTAAACAAGGTGTGATCGGCTTCAGACTTTACAAAACCACGATCACGAAGGGTATGGCTCAGTTTATGATACCAAGCTCTTGGAGATTGCTTCAGCCCGTAGATGGCTTTCCTAAGCCGGAGAACCTTTCCTGGATCAAATCTAGACTCAAGTCCTGGCGGTGGAGTCATATACACTTCCTCCTCAAGCTCTCCTTGAAGGAAAGCGTTCTTGACATCCATCTGACATAAATCCCAAGATAGATTAGTAGCTAAGGAAAGCACAACCCTTACTGTATGAAGCTTGGCAACCGGAGCAAAGGTGTCTGTATAATCCTTCCCGTAGGTTTGAGTAAAGCCGCGTGCAACAAGACGTGCCTTGTAGCATTCAATCTCTCCATTAGCCTTGTACTTAATGGTAAAGACCCATTTGCAAGAGACGGCTTTCTTTCCCGGAGGAAGTTCAGCCTCAGCCCATGTGTTATTGACATCCATTGCGGCGGCTTCAGCATTAACCGCCTCCATCCAGGCAGGGTTTTGACTAGCTTCAGCAAACGTCTTGGGTACTTGATCCAGCTCAATCTTCCCAAGAAAAGCTTTAAACTGAGATGGTACAAGGTTCATAGAGAATACCGCTTGAGTTGGATGAGCTATAGCAAAGGCATTGTAGTATGTCCGTGTTTCTATCCATCGTGAAGGATCCTTACGCACCCTTGTACTACGACGAAGTTGTTGAATGGGCTGAGAATCACGAACCGGAACAGACCCATCATCATGCAAGCCCGACGTCTCGGAAGTCACAGGCCGATCGGTATACGCGGTCGGGTTAGAATCCTCGGCCGGATTGACAGTCGGAACTGGAGGAGACGTTGGGTAGGATGCGTCCGGAGCATTAGCGGAAGGACTATGAGTCGAGTCGGGAACAGCATGTGTATGTGTCTCGGTATCGGAAGGCACGGATCGATGCGGAGACTGTGAGCTCGAAGGACGCGTCCCAGCTGGTGCAGCATCTGTTTCCCGAGAGAGACCTAGATGTTGGAGGAGAAGCCGCAAGCTGGCGGCTCGGTCCAGATTTGGCTCGGACAAGTCCTGAAGGTCATCCCACGTAGTAGCATCATACAATCCTCTATCTTCCAAGAATTTGACATCACGAGACACATACACTCTTCTTGACTCCGGGTCATAACACTTATAGCCTTTTTGTGTCGGAGAATAGCCAATAAACATACACCGTTTACTTTTGGCTTCAAGCTTGTTGCGAAGATCTCCGAGAACTAAGACAAGACAAAGACACCCAAATACACGTAAGTGATCTAAATGTGGTTCAGTTTTGTTAAGTACCTTAAATGGAGACACATCCCGAAGAATCTTGGTAGGGGTTCTATTAATCAAATAGCATGCTGTCATGACAGCATCTCCCCAAAAATGTTTTGGAACGTGCATATGAAACATAATGGCCCGGGTTATTTCCATTAGATGCCGATTTTTACGTTCGGCCACACCATTTTGTTGCGGATTATAAGGGCAACTTGTTTGGTGAAGGATTCCTTGTTTGGCAAGGTGTTCTTGGAACACACGACTCATATATTCACCACCATTATCCGTTCGTAATACCTTCAATTTAGCATTAAAGTGATTAGTGATGTAAGCTTCGAAATTTTTAAATGCATCAAACACTTTATCCTTTGATGGCATCAAGGTGATCCATGTGTATTTTGACTTCTCATCAATAAATGTCACAAAGTATCTATGTCTATCCCTAGATATGCACGGTGAAGTCCATACATCGGAATGAACTAGATCAAAGCAATTATCATAAATGGTCGATGATAAGGGATAAACCGTTTTGCAATGTTTTTCTAATATGCAAGCTTCACAATTACTAAAATTGTCAAAGGATAATTGAGGTAACATAAGGTTCAAAGCACGAAAATGAGGGTGGCCAGCCCTTGCATGCCAAACAGAGGGTTTCAAGCCAATAGCCGAATTCGAAAAACCAACATTAGTGTTATAAAACTTAGAAAACATCTTAGAATCTTCAAGGATGTACAATCCATCTTGGATTCTGCCTTCTCCGATCATGCTCCCAGTCTTAATATCCTGAAACTTAACACTATTAGGACCAAAGATAACATAACAATTTAGATCATTTACCACTTTCCTAACCGATAACAAGTTTGAGGAGAAACCGGGCATAAAGAAAGCTTTCATTTTCTTGTTAAGTAAGCCTAAATTCCCTACACCACTAACCGATACCTTAGCTCCATTAGCAATTACCACACTCCCTAAAGCTGGTTCAATATCACTAATTAGCCCCCTATCACTAATCATGTGGTGAGAGGCTCCCGAGTCAATGATAATCGGCTTAAATAAGGAATGAGAGAAGAGACAAATACCAGAATCCCTCAGGGGACTTAAGGGATTGAATAAGAGCTTCCAAGTCTGCCTTCTTAATCACCTCTCCTTGGAAAGAAGATGAGGCAGCAATTCCTTGTTCTTGCTGTCCAGCCGAAGAGGATGAACCTGAAGAGAAAGGAGCTAGAGGACAATTGATTTGGTTCATCCGACTTTTCTTGAGTGAGGTTAGCCCTTGCTTCTTTGAACTTGGCTGGCTTAAGATGTGGGTGAAGAATCCAGCACTTATCTTTGGCATGACCTTTCTTCTTACAATGCTCACATATTAGCCTCTTCTTATCTTCGGTCTTAACTTGAGCTTTGTTGGCAATTAAAGACCCGAACTTCCCTTTCTTTCCAATAGACCAATAGACCCTTGTTCCTTCTGGATTTGAGCACAAACTTCTTCAAGACTAGGAAGTGAATGAGTAGTAGCCGCAGTCCTCAAGATATGTTTAACAAGATCCGTGTAACATGGATTAAGATTCATCATCAAGCCGAGAACTTTATCCTCTTCACTTCTACTCATAATTACCTTAGGCTCCAATGTCATTGGTCTAAGCATATCCATCTCAGCCCACAAAGATCTAAATCTACCAAAGTATTCCGTAAATTCCATGTCATCTTGGTAGAGACTACTCAATTCCTTCTTAACCTCAAAAACCCGAGTAAGACTTGAAATATTACCATATACTTTCTTCAAGGATTCCCATAAGTCTTTAGCTGTCTCACAGTAGTAGTAGGCTTCTAATATGGGTTTGTCTAGTGATCCCAAGATGATAGATTTAACCGATTGATCCATGAGAAACCAATCATCATCCTCATCAAGCACTTCCTCATCTTCTTCACTTGATGTGGACTTCTTTAATGGTCTATCTTTGACTATATGACTCCAATAGCCTTTCTTTGTGCAGATGGTAGTCTTTGCAGCTCTAGCCCACAGCAAGTAATTCGGCCCTTTAAGCATAATAGGAACCACTTGTAGTTTACTTGGATCCATTTTGAGAAGAAAAGATTACACCTTTTTGTGCCGGCTGAGAAATGACCCAAAGAAAGGCTTAAAAGGTTGGAGCTTTCTTGAAATCACGAACAAGAGAGACTAAAATCTTCTCTTAAGAACACCAGAGAGCACTGCTTCAAGAAGAGAGAAAAGACTTGACCTTTTCCCTTTAAAGCTTCCGGTAAGGCTTCACAAGAGAGATTTCGAGATGTCCTTGAGTTTGAATGAGAAAAGCTTACTCTTTTGATGCTAAAGCTCACTGATGTGTCTGCATTTTACCACATTTTAGGACCATTATTTAGCATGTTTTGCATTCATACTTGCATTATTATCATTGTTTTAGGTTCCTTTTAGCATAATTTGCATTATTAGTATCGGGCATTGCATACATTGCATAAAAGGGACTTTTAGGTACTTTTTGGAGCTTATCACGAAGTATTTCGGAGTACAAGAAGACCAATGAGGAATCGACTGGTCTAAGGTTGAAGTTCAAGATGCAAACTAGAAGATTTGTCACTCGAGTCTCCGACACTCGAGCATGACACTCGACCATCACTTGGTCGAGTGCCTTTACGGACCAGAACTGAGACTTTAGACGAAGATTGAATCTTTGGGCTTCTCTGCGAAAAAGGCCCATCAAAAGCCCCTTTGTGCAAAGCCCAATTATCTTTTAGTTCTTTTCTATTTTTCTTTCTTAGGGAAATTTCCTTTTAACTTTTAAAAGGAAATTCCCATTTTTCTTTCAAGGGAATTTTTCCCTTTTTCTCTTTAAGTATTTTTTCCTTTTTCTTTAAGATCTTTTGATCTATAAATTGTACTAGAATTTCTACTTTCAATATACAATCTTTTCTAGCAATTTTCGAGTCTCTTATTTTTTACTAAGGCATTTACGATTTTTAGCTTTAAGTTTTATGCAATTAGATTTCGATTTTAAGTCTTTATTTTATTTCATGAATTCTGAGTAAGTTAGTCTAGGGTTCTTGAGGAAAGGGTGAGATTAGGGGAAAACTTAGGGATTTCTAGATTTGTTTATGTTTAAATAAGGTCTTAGATCTCTTTAGTTTAAGTGTTCTTAATGCTTGTTTCTTTCTGATCAATTGAAATTCGATCTCTTGGTGAATCCCCCCCGAGAGGCGTTTGGGGAATCACTTGAACATGCTTAAATTAAGATAGCATCTTCCTAGCTCAAGAGATTGATTGTCTAGGGTGTTATTAGGCTTTGTAAGGTCCATACTTAAGGCCTCTTGAATTTCCAATCGTTGGGCGAGAGTCAAGTCAGGTTGTCTTTTAGGAGAGGTCCCATTGCGCGAGAGCGAATGTGATTACTTTGTGATTCCTTGCTTAGAGGTCATCTAAATAGGTTGATAGATAAGTCTAGAACCCCTAGGAATACCCTAATCATTGATCCTAATCCTCGAGAACCCGTTTTTCCTTATTGAATTTTCGTGATTTTAATACTCTGCTTCTAGTTGAGATTTCGTGTTGCACTTTATTAGTTTCATTATTGCTTTACTTTTAATGCTCTGTCTTACATTCTAATACTCTGTTTCATTTTTAGCATTTTTAAGATTTCGTTGTCACCTAGGATAGATCACCACTCACTAAAACCGAATTTGGCTTAGATTAGAATAAGTAGATTATATCTTGATTGCTAGTTACTCTCCCAGTGGATTGACACCATACTGTACTGCAATTGATTACATAAACAGTTTGGTATTTGAGAAAACACCGTAAAAACTTGTTTATCAAATTGGCGCCGTTGCCAACTGGGATTAGTTAGCTACAATTAGGAAAATCACTTTTCTGAGACTAAGTTTTATTACCCTATTATTCTAAAAACGTTTCTGGTTTTCTCTTTGTTTTCAGGTACACTCGATCAACCAGCTCGACCAACACAACTCGAGCTCGTTGATTTTTCTTCTGTATCCAGAAAGCTCTAGCAAAACCAAGAAACACTCGATCACTACACTCGAGCACCACCTGCTCGAGTGTCATTTCCGACGAAACAAATCACTTGCATGAATACCAGATCCCGTGGAAGTGAAGACCTCATTCCATACTCTGACAGAATAGACCGTTTGCCTCGTGAATACTTACGAGAACAACGGAACAGATTAAACGAAGAATACACGGATCAGGTTAACATGGAAGAACAAGCTACTGAACTAGGAACTCGTCCTAGGAGAATTAGACACATTGGTGCCGGTGATGCTCCCAGTATCCACACTCAACGCCATGGAATTGTCCCACCAGCCATCGCCAACAACAACTTTGAGATTAAGAGTGGAATGATCTCCATGGTTCAGAACAGTAAATTTCATGGTTTACCTTCTGAGGACCCACTTGATCATCTTGATGAATTTGAAAGACTAACCAGTCTGACAAAAATAAACGGGGTTAGTGAGGATGCTCTGAAATTGCGATTGTTTCCTTTCTCTCTTGGAGACAAAGCACATCTATGGGAAAAACACTTGCCACAAGGATCTATCACATCATGGGACGCCTGCAAAGAAGCATTTCTAGGCAAATTCTTTTCAAATTCCAGAACTGCGAAACTTCGCAATTCCATCTCTGGTTTTAAGCAAAACCATTCAGAAACATTCTCTGAGGCTTGGGAACGATTCAAGATGTACCAATCGCAATGCCCTCATCACGGTTTCACTACTGAGTCCCTTCTCAGTACTCTCTACAGAGGCGTGATCCCAAAGATACGCATGTTGCTAGATACAGCCAGCAATGGGAATTTTCTGAATAAAGATGTCGATGATGGATGGGAATTAGTGGAGAATTTAGCTCAAGCAGACGGCCAATACAGTGAAGACTATGATCGAACTCCTAGAGGCGTAACGGATTCAGATATGGTTAGTAGAAAGGAGCTCAAAGCCATACAAGACAAACTAGACAAGCTACTTTCAGCTCACCATAAGCAAGTACACCATGTCAGTGAAACAGAACGGGTCGAAGAAGAGGATGACGAGGTTGAAGAGGTCAATTTCGTACAGAACCAAAGCAACAATTTCAGACAATTCAACAGCTATAAACCTAACCCCAACCTATCCTACAGAAACACAAATGTAGCAAATCCAAACGACCAGGTGTACCCACCCAAACCACATCCGCAACCACAATCAAAACCATTCATACCCAAACAACAGTACCAGCAAACACACCACCAACCACCTACTGGATACAACACCCAACCACCACAACAAACACCTGAAGTGATGGACATCTTGCAGCAGATACTAAAGGGACAGACAGCCAGCGCTTCCGAATTAACACGGAAATTTGCTGAAGTACATGCTAAGATCGATGCTTCACATAATGAACTCAACTGCAAATTCGAGACTCTCAATGCTCATCTCAAATATGTAGAGAATCAACAAGGATCTTCATCAACCAACAAACAAACCGGACAGCTACCTGGAAAAGCTGTTCAAAATCCTAAAGAGTATCACGCCAACGCCATTACACTCCGTAGTGGCCGTGAATTGCTAATTCGTGCTGAACCAACAGAGAACACTGAGGACAGTATCCTTCTAGAAGGGGAGGATGATTTGGTCGAAGAACAGACAGAAATCAGCACGAAAAAGCCAAAATCCGTGACACTCGACCAACACACTCGAGCACCACCTGCTCGAGTGTCCGAAGATCAGCCTAGAAACACAACCAATATACAAAAAAACCCAAAGACGTTTGCTCCACCTCCTTTTAAACCACAACTTCCTTTTCCACAAAGATTCAAAAAGGATGTTGCAGACAAGTACAAAGCTCTCTTTGAAAAACAGATGAGGGACGTTGAAGTGAAAATACCAATTCTAGACGCCTTTATGCTAATGCCCCCTTACCAGAAGTTTTTGAAAGAAGCAGTCAAGGACAGAACACAAGAAGTTGAAGGGACGGTTGTGCTAACTCACGAGGTCAGTGCTATTATACAAAGAAAGGTTGTGCCTAAGAAGCTCGATGATCCAGGAACATTCACAATTCCATGTTCGCTCGGACCTCTCACATTCAGGAGTTGCTTGTGTGATTTAGGGGCATCAATCAGCCTAATGCCTCTAACAGTCGCCAAACGATTAGGGTTCGATAGATACAAGTCTTGTAAGATATCTTTGGTACTAGCTGACAGATCGGTTAGGATTCCACACGGAATTCTAGAAGATTTACCAGTTCGGGTTGGAGGAGTAGAAATCCCCACGGATTTCGTTGTTCTAGATATGGGAGAAGAACCAAAGGACCCTTTGCTGTTTGGAAGGCCCTTCTTAGCCACTGCAGGAGCTGTGATCAATGTGCCAAAAGGAGAAATCGAACTCAACCTTGGGAAAGATTTCAAGATGACTTTCAGCATTAGTGACATAATGAAAAAACCGACCATTGAGGGTCAACTGTTCGTGGTACAAGAAATAGATTATCTTTCAAAGGACCTGTTTGGAGAATTGATGGAGAAAGACCACCTTGGTACTGCTTTGATAAAAGACGGTTGTGATGGATACATATACGAAGAAACTGAGGTCTACAAAAGCCTGTTGGACTCTTGCAGATCACTGAAAGGTGAAAAACAGTTCGAAACTTTACACTCGACCTCAACACTCGAGCACCACCTGCTCGAGCATTCCGATTTAGCCTCTAGGAATCAACACTCGACCATAACACTCGACCACACTAAGGTCGAGTGTCCGCTCGATGATGACTGGTCGGAGCTCAAATCGCCGAAAGTGGAACTCAAACCACTCCCTTCCGGGCTCAGGTACGCATTTCTTGGATCTAACTCTACTTATCCAGTAATAGTAAATAATGCATTGAGTGATGATGAGTTAAATATGTTGCTTTCTGAATTAAGACGGTTTAGAAAAGCCTTAGGATACTCACTGTCTGACATTAGAGGGATCTCTCCCGATTTATGCACACACAGAATTCACCTTGAAAATGAATCTTATTCTAGCAGGGAACCTCAAAGGAGATTGAATCCAAATTTAAAGGAGGTCGTTAAGAAAGAAATTTTAAAACTGTTAGATGCTGATATAATCTATCCTATTTCTGATAGTAAATGGGTGTCTCCTGTGCATTGTGTGCCTAAAAAGGGAGGGGTCACTGTCATTAGAAACGAAAATGATGACTTGATTTCAACTAGAACCATTACAGGACATAGAATGTGCATTGATTTTAGGAAATTGAATTCTGCATCTAGAAAAGATCATTATCCTTTGCCATTCATAGACCAAATGCTTGAAAGGTTGGCTAATCATTCATATTATTGTTTCCTTGATGGATATAGTGGATTTTTCCAAATCCCTATACATCCAAATGATCAGGAAAAAACAACCTTTACTTGCCCTTATGGTACATTTGCATATAGGAGAATGCCATTTGGTCTTTGTAATGCACCTGCTACTTTTCAACGTTGCATGACTTCTATATTTTCGGATCTGATTGAGGAGATGGTCGAAGTGTTCATGAACGACTTCTCTGTCTATGGTTCTTCCTTCTCCTCTTGTTTGTCAAACTTGTGCAGGGTTCTATCTAGGTGCGTTGAGACGGATTTAGTGCTTAATTGGGAGAAATGCCACTTTATGGTGAAAGAAGGGATCGTTTTAGGCCATAAGATTTCTGAAAGGGGCATTGAAGTCGACAAAGCCAAGATAGAGGTTATGGTTCAGTTACAACCACCGAAAACTGTCAAAGACATTAGGAGTTTCTTGGGACATGCAGGATTCTATAGGCGGTTCATCAAAGACTTTTCGAAAACTGCTAGACCTTTGACTCGTCTCCTTTGTAAGGAGGCAGATTTCGTCTTTGACGAGGAATGCCTCAAGGCTTTTCTCGAACTCAAAGACGCCTTGATAACAGCACCAATAGTTCAAGCACCCAATTGGAATCTCCCTTTTGAGATAATGTGTGATGCTAGTGACTATGCTGTTGGAGCAGTTCTAGGACAGAAGATAGACAAGAAACTGAATGTGATCTACTATGCTAGCAGAACACTAGACGAAGCCCAGGTGAAATACGCCACCACGGAGAAGGAATTGCTTGCAGTTGTGTTCGCCTTTGAGAAATTCCGGTCCTATCTGGTTGGATCAAAAGTTGTTGTGCATACTGATCATGCAGCTCTGAGATACTTGATGAAAAAGAAGGATGCTAAGCCTAGACTGCTTAGATGGATTTTGTTGCTACAAGAATTCGACATGGAGATAGTCGATAAACCAGGGGTTGAAAACGGTGTTGCTGATCACTTATCAAGAATACAGGTTGAAGAAACCCTTCCAATGAACGATTCTATGCCTGAAGAGCAGCTGTTGAGTTTTTCCACCGAACACTCGACCGTGACACTCGAGCACCACCTGCTCGAGTGTCAAACCCACAGACAAAGAAGACGTTTTTCGATCGGATCGAAGTTTATGGGAACATGTTTACCATGGTATGCCGATTTGGTAAACTATTTGGTCGGAGGAGAGCTGCCTAAAACCTTGAATTATCATCAAAGGAAGAAATTTTTTAGGGACGTAAGGCAGTATTTTTGGGATGAGCCTTATCTCTACAAGCAAGGATCTGATGGACTATTCAGAAGATGTGTATCAGAAGAGGAAGTCAATGAAATTTTGGAACATTGTCATGGATCTACTTATGGAGGACACTTTGCTGCATTCAAAACAGCACAGAAAATCCTTCAATCCGGGTTATGGTGGCCATCAATTTTTAAAGACTGCCAAGAGTTCATAACCAGATGTGATTGCTGCCAAAGAATGGGCAGTATGAGCAAGAGGAATGAAATGCCGCAGAATCCGATCTTGGAGATAGAAGTGTTTGACTGTTGGGGAATTGATTTCATGGGACCATTTAAGCCTCCTTCTTTAGGAAACAGTTACATTTTAGTTGCTGTGGATTATGTCTCTAAATGGGTAGAAGCTATTGCAGCTCCTACAAACGATGCAAAGGTGGTACTTAAACTCTTCAAACACATTATATTTCCCAGATTTGGTGTGCCAAGAGTTGTGATTAGCGATGGAGGATCCCATTTTGTCAACAAGGTTTTCGAAAATTTACTTAGGAAACATGGGGTTAAACACAAAGTGGCAACTCCTTATCATCCTCAAACCAGCGGACAAGTTGAAGTCTCTAATAGACAAATCAAATCAATTTTGATGAAGATAGTTGGGCTGTCCAAACGTGATTGGGCCGCCAAATTGGATGATACTCTTTGGGCCTATAGGACTGCTTTCAAAACACCTATTGGCCGCACACCTTTTCAATTACTCTATGGAAAAATCATGCCATTTACCAGTTGAGATAGAGTACAAATCGATTTGGGCAACCAAACTCTTGAATTTTGATATCAAGACAGCACAAGAGAAGAGGCAGATGGACTTACATGAACTCGAAGAAATCAGACTCGAAGCATATGACAGCTCAAAAGCATACAAGGATCGAACAAAAGCAGCTCATGACAGAAAGATCCAGCGGAAAACAATCAAAGTTGGTGATCAAGTGCTACTCTTTAACTCAAGACTTAAGCTATTTCCGGGAAAGCTACGATCGAAGTGGTCTGGTCCGTTCAAAGTATTACAAGTTTTACCTTATGGAGCAGTCACTTTAGCCAATAGCAATGGAGAAGGATTCACTGTAAACGGTCATAGAGTAAAGCCTTACTTGGCAAAAAGCACGATTCCCGAGGGAACTTCGGTTCTGCTCGATGAACCACCTCCTCTCCAATAAAAAGGAGGAAAGTCGAGCTTGAGACTATAAACAAGCGCAGTTGGGAGGCAATCCCAAAGGTATCCTCTGTATATACATTCAATTTCTTTCTTTTCATATTTACTTACAAATTTGCTATTTTATCATTTTTTTTCATACATCTATTTCGACTTACATGCACTTGGAAGGTCTTTTGGGTCTCTTTTGCAGGAAAATAGGGCCCACATAGGATAAGTAGGGACAAAACCGACAAGATGGGACAACACTCGACCACGCCTGGTCGAGTGTCCCACTCGAGCATCAGCCAGCTTTTGGCAGACTGACACTCGACCAAACCTGCTCGAGTGTCAGGCTCGAGCGTCCCGCCTTCATGCCTATTCACATACCTCCAAGCCTATAACTGCCAAAAGCTGAGAAAGGGGAGACATTTACTCCGAAAAATGGGTTAAATCTTTCTTTAATGCAATATCTTTTCCATTTAATTCAAAAAGATTTGATTTAATCCAAGTTCAAATTTTGAATTTGAAAAGGCTCCCCCTTGTTTTTTCTCCTCTATAAAAGGAGGAGGAGCCTCTCTCCTTCCATTCACACGAAATACATTCTCTCTCTAACATTTCTCTCTAAGTTGTTCTCTCTTTTACAGAAGCAAATCGTCCCTCTTTTTGTTCATCCACTACACTCGATCACCTCTGCTCGAGTGTCTTGTTCGAGTGTCCGAATACTTGCTCTTCCTCCGACCTACTTTCACCATGACAGACGGAAAATCCAACAAAGCCAACCTCCTCCGCCTCAGAGCCAAAAATAATGCTCGATCCAGAAGCAATCCTTTACAAGGAGAGTCTTCCATGGCCGCAAGCAGACCCGGCAGAAAAGAGAAGAGGAGGATGGAAGTGCAGTCTGAGAATGAGTCGGAAGAAAGAGAAGAATACATGGATGAAGACGAATTGGACCCAGACCTTGCTGCTGAAACACTCCGTGAAGATGGATATGGTGAAAGAGAGGCGGCAGAAGCAAGAGAGATAGTTCTTGCCGGAAAAAGAGAGAAAGAAATGAAGGAGAGGCATAATTCGGCAAGGGCACTAAGCGATCTGCGAAGGATGGATTTTTTAGGTACCCGCTATCCATGCAAGGAAGCGCTAACCGCAATGGGGATAACAAGAGATGTGGATCTCATGTTGCAAAATTGCGGGCTGTCCACATTTGTGCAATATCCACAAAGAGCTTACAAAGAAGAGACTCTTCAGTTTTTAGCAACGGTTCAAATCGTTCTATACGATGCTGAAAACGAGAATCTCCAAGAAAAGCAAGGTGGCGGTTACATCTTCTTTGCAATAAGAGGAAGGGACTATCGAATGACATTTAAAGCACTTAGGGACCTCTTCGAGTTCCCGAAGGCCGAGTCCGAAAATTATGGACCCGATTTCGATAGAGCTGAGTTGGATGATGTGTGGAGGTCGATTGCATCAACAAGGAGCAGATTCTCATCCTCCCGATCTAAGGCATCACTGATCCGAAACCCGGCGTTGAGGTATTTTCGAACAATCCTAGCAAATACATTTTTCTCACGTTTTACTACTGGAACCATTAACCTAGGAGAAATGGAGATGTTGGTGACTGCTCTTAAAGACATTGTTGGTCAAAAGAGTGACGGATCCCCGATTATTGGAGATCGAAACAATGCTGGATTAACAATCCAGTTTGCCAACCAATTAGTCACATACCGAGATTGGGCAAGGGATAACAAAACTGGAGAACGTGATGGAAAGATCACAATTGGCGGACTTATCACATGCATTCTGGAAAGGTGCAATGTGCCAATCGATGAGACACAATGGGCTGACCCTCGGTTCATGAACATCGATCATTTAAGGAGGAGTCAATTCTTGGCCACAATGGAAGTTCGAGGTAAGCTCCTTTACTCTTTCCATCATTTATTTAGACCAAACGCTTTTCTGCTCTTGCCAAACAGGGAGTACACGACAATACGAATGGGGCGAAACACGGATTTCAACCCACCTCTCGAAGCCTTGTACGACCCCAATGAACCTCAGCAGAGTTCATCACCAACAAACAGCGATGAGGTGGATCCCGAGGCATATTGTTTTGAAGAATACACAATGCCCCCTCGTCAAGGAGAACCAATCCGAGAAGCACACAAGCACATAGGCTTGTTGCAGAAAATGAACAAATGGTTGATGAAAAAGGTGAAGAAGCTGACTGCAAGCGACGAAGCTAGAAGGCAGGAAAACGATGATCTAAGTAGAAGAGTTGCAGCTCTAGAAAGAAACAGCGGACCACCACCACCACCACCAACTATTCGCCCAAGAAGAGCCTCCATATCCACGGATCGTGAAAGGCAACACCAACCAGCACCAGCTAGACGTTCCTCAGCTAACCCAGCAGCCTTCTCATACAGGAGACCATTTGATGCAGCAGGAGCAAGCTCGAGCCAACCGCTCGAGCACCAATCAGTCGAGCATTCCGAACACTCGACAGACACGCTCGAGCAAGCTGAGCTCGAGCGTCAAAGGCATAATGACTACTACATGGAGCTTATGCGAAATGTGGCATCCGATTACTGGAATCATTAAGAGGTACCAAAACCCCTTCCTTTCATTATAAATACCATTGCATATTTTTCAATTGACTTGCTTTTACATTTCTTTTACTTAGCTTGCTTTTGCATATTTTTCACTTGACTTGCTGGTCTAGGATCCTCTTTTGGACTTTTATACACACAAGGGACTGTGTGATTTAAGTTTGGGGGAGGGTTCTAGAGGATATTTGACTTTGTTTTCTGTGGTTCTTAGTTTTTATTCTTGCATTTGATCATATTGCATCACATCTAAGGCATAGAAAAACCAAAAAAAAAAAAAAAAATTGAAAAACTCGAAAATGCATAAGTCAAAAAAAACAGAGTGTTCATATAGTTGCATTGCATTCATATAGGATTGAGTCTAGAGTCGGGAATCATCTTGCTAGATAGGTAGACTTGCTAGGTTGATTGGCTAGTAACCATAGTGAACTCTTAGACTTGCGTTTTTCCCTCTTGAACACTGATAGGTAGATCATTAACCTTTGGAACCAATACTTAGGTTGTGTCTCGAAAAGAACCTGATTTGTTACCTCATAATCGAATTTTATTTTCCAAATTAGGGGCTTGAGATACATTGCATAAGATCCTTCCTTAGGTTCAGCTAGCTAAGTAAAAAGAAAAGCATGAGGTGAATATAGAATCATCCTTCTCAAAACTCGGCTCAAAATATATGGTCTAAAATGAACGGGGATTGTGCGTAAACCCGTACCTTCTTGTGTTTCATCAATAAAACCATTTCGATATCGCCTAAAATGAACCGGGACTGTGCGTAAACCCGTACTTTTTCGCGTCTCATTGATAAAGCTAATACATCGATGCCTAAGGTGAACCGGGACTGTGCGTAAACCCGTACTTTTTCGTGCTTCATTGATAAGCTAAAGCCAATAAAAACGAGTAAAGAGTTGAGAAGTGATCTAAAATGCTTAAACCATTAGTGACTAGCTGAATTTGAGGAAGTTGTATCCCAAAGTCTTTGATTAATAGCCCCTTTTGCGGACTGCACTTGAAAGAAATAGGTTTCGAATCTGAATTTCTTAAGAGACCAACTAAGTGTTAGGGAATAATCGGTCTTGATGCTAAGCCTTGATGAAAGTAAATTGTGGTTCTTACAAAAGAATGAGGTTTCACTTGTGGGTTACAGTTTTTCGATTTTGGCAGGTCATTTGTTTAAGTAAGATGTTCCCATTGTTAGCAACTTCTCTTCCTTCTTAGTTCGATGCACATTTGCTTGAGGGCAAGCAAAGACTAAGTTTGGGGGAGTTGATGTGTCTGCATTTTACCACATTTTAGGACCATTATTTAGCATGTTTTGCATTCATACTTGCATTATTATCATTGTTTTAGGTTCCTTTTAGCATAATTTGCATTATTAGTATCGGGCATTGCATACATTGCATAAAAGGGACTTTTAGGTACTTTTTGGAGCTTATCACGAAGTATTTCGGAGTACAAGAAGACCAATGAGGAATCGACTGGTCTAAGGTTGAAGTTCAAGATGCAAACTAGAAGATTTGTCACTCGAGTCTCCGACACTCGAGCATGACACTCGACCATCACTTGGTCGAGTGCCTTTACGGACCAGAACTGAGACTTTAGACGAAGATTGAATCTTTGGGCTTCTCTGCGAAAAAGGCCCATCAAAAGCCCCTTTGTGCAAAGCCCAATTATCTTTTAGTTCTTTTCTATTTTTCTTTCTTAGGGAAATTTCCTTTTAACTTTTAAAAGGAAATTCCCATTTTTCTTTCAAGGGAATTTTTCCCTTTTTCTCTTTAAGTATTTTTTCCTTTTTCTTTAAGATCTTTTGATCTATAAATTGTACTAGAATTTCTACTTTCAATATACAATCTTTTCTAGCAATTTTCGAGTCTCTTATTTTTTACTAAGGCATTTACGATTTTTAGCTTTAAGTTTTATGCAATTAGATTTCGATTTTAAGTCTTTATTTTATTTCATGAATTCTGAGTAAGTTAGTCTAGGGTTCTTGAGGAAAGGGTGAGATTAGGGGAAAACTTAGGGATTTCTAGATTTGTTTATGTTTAAATAAGGTCTTAGATCTCTTTAGTTTAAGTGTTCTTAATGCTTGTTTCTTTCTGATCAATTGAAATTCGATCTCTTGGTGAATCCCCCCCGAGAGGCGTTTGGGGAATCACTTGAACATGCTTAAATTAAGATAGCATCTTCCTAGCTCAAGAGATTGATTGTCTAGGGTGTTATTAGGCTTTGTAAGGTCCATACTTAAGGCCTCTTGAATTTCCAATCGTTGGGCGAGAGTCAAGTCAGGTTGTCTTTTAGGAGAGGTCCCATTGCGCGAGAGCGAATGTGATTACTTTGTGATTCCTTGCTTAGAGGTCATCTAAATAGGTTGATAGATAAGTCTAGAACCCCTAGGAATACCCTAATCATTGATCCTAATCCTCGAGAACCCGTTTTTCCTTATTGAATTTTCGTGATTTTAATACTCTGCTTCTAGTTGAGATTTCGTGTTGCACTTTATTAGTTTCATTATTGCTTTACTTTTAATGCTCTGTCTTACATTCTAATACTCTGTTTCATTTTTAGCATTTTTAAGATTTCGTTGTCACCTAGGATAGATCACCACTCACTAAAACCGAATTTGGCTTAGATTAGAATAAGTAGATTATATCTTGATTGCTAGTTACTCTCCCAGTGGATTGACACCATACTGTACTGCAATTGATTACATAAACAGTTTGGTATTTGAGAAAACACCGTAAAAACTTGTTTATCAGAAAGCAACATAATATCATTTTGACATGATAAAGTGTGCTAATGCAACATAGAGTAATGTCATAGGTCACAACATTATAATTTTGCATTAATCTCAAAGCTATCTCTATTGGTGAACCCGTCGGGAACTAGTTTGGTTGTGTTATGACGTAGAGCTTTATTCCTTGAGCTACCCATGTTTATATGATCCTTCTATAGATGTGATGTCTTTTAGCTAGGTGCAAGGCAAAATAATGTCATTTTGACAATAGAAAGAGTGATATGGCAACTTAGAGTCGTGTCATACGTCGCAACAATATAATTTTTTCTTAATGGCAAGATATGTCTATTGGTGAACACGTCATGAACTAGTTTGGTTGAGTTAAAAAGTAGAGCTTGATCCATAGGGATAGCTATGTTCATATGATCCTTCTACATATATGATGTCTTTTAGTTAGGTGGAATGTAAAGGAATATCATTTTGACATGATAAAGTGTGCTTAGGCAACTTAGAGTCGTGTCATAGGTTGCAACATTATGATTTTGCGTTAATCTCAAAGTCATCTCTATTGGTGAACCCGTCATGAACTACTTTGGTAGAATTATGACATAGAACTTGATTCTTGGAGCTAGCCATATTCATATGATCCTTCTTCACATCTGATGTCTTTTAGCTAGGTGCAAGGCAACATAATGTCATTTTGACAAGAGAAAGAGTTTTAAGGCAGCTTAGAGTCATGTTATAAGTCGCAACATTATCATTTTGCCTTAATCGCAAAGATATGTCCATTGGTGAACTCGCCATGGACTAGTTTGGTTGACTTAAAAAGTAGAGCTCGATCCATAGGGATATCTATGTTCATATGATCCTTCTACATATATGATCTCTTTTAGTTAGGTGGAAGGTAAATGAATATCATTTTGACATGATAAAGTGTGCTTAGGCAACTTAGAGTTGCGTGATAGGTTGCAACATTATGATTTTATGAATCTCAAAGCCTCTATATTGGTGAACCTGTCATGAACTACTTTGGTAGAGTTATGAAGTAGAGCTTGATTTTTGGAGCTAGCCATGTTCATATGATCCTTCTGTACATGTGATCTATTTTAGCTAGGTGAAACGCAACATTATGTCATTTTGACATGAGAAAGTGTTCTAAGGAAACTTAGAGTCGTGTCATAAGTCACAACATTATACTTTTGCCTAAATTGCAAAGATATGTCTATTAGAGAACTCGTCAAGATCTAGTTTGGTTGAATTATGAAGTAGAGTTTGATCCTTAGCGATAATAATGTTTCCTTCTACACATGTGATCTCTTTTAGCTAGGTGAAAGCAACATAATATCATTTTGACATGATAAAGTGTGCTAATGCAACATAGAGTCATGTCATAGGTCACAACATTATAATTTTGCATTAATCTCAAAGCTATCTCTATTGGTGAACCCGTCGGAAACTAGTTTGGTTGTGTTATGACGTAGAGCTTTATTCCTTGAGCTACCCATGTTTATATGATCCTTCTATAGATGTGATGTCTTTTAGCTAGGTGCAAGGCAAAATAATGTCATTTTGACAATAGAAAGAGTGATATGGCAACTTAGAGTCGTGTCATACGTCGCAACAATATAATTTTTTCTTAATGGCAAGATATGTCTATTGGTGAACACGTCATGAACTAGTTTGGTTGAGTTAAAAAGTAAAGCTTGATCCATAGGGATAGCTATGTTCATATGATCCTTCTACATATATGATGTCTTTTAGTTAGGTGGAATGTAAAGGAATATCATTTTGACATGATAAAGTGTGCTTAGGCAACTTAGAGTCGTGTCATAGGTTGCAACATTATGATTTTGCGTTAATCTCAAAGTCATCTCTATTGGTGAACCCGTCATGAACTACTTTGGTAGAATTATGACATAGAACTTGATTCTTGGAGCTAGCCATATTCATATGATCCTTCTTCACATCTGATGTCTTTTAGCTAGGTGCAAGGCAACATAATGTCATTTTGACAAGAGAAAGAGTTTTAAGGCAGCTTAGAGTCATGTTATAAGTCGCAACATTATCATTTTGCCTTAATCGCAAAGATATGTCCATTGGTGAACTCGCCATGGACTAGTTTGGTTGACTTAAAAAGTAGAGCTCGATCCATAGGGATATCTATGTTCATATGATCCTTCTACATATATGATCTCTTTTAGTTAGGTGGAAGGTAAATGAATATCATTTTGACATGATAAAGTGTGCTTAGGCAACTTAGAGTTGCGTGATAGGTTGCAACATTATGATTTTATGAATCTCAAAGCCTCTATATTGGTGAACCTGTCATGAACTACTTTGGTAGAGTTATGAAGTAGAGCTTGATTTTTGGAGCTAGCCATGTTCATATGATCCTTCTGCACATGTGATCTATTTTAGCTAGGTGAAACGCAACATTATGTCATTTTGACATGAGAAAGTGTTCTAAGGAAACTTAGAGTCGTGTCATAAGTCACAACATTATACTTTTGCCTAAATTGCAAAGATATGTCTATTAGAGAACTCGTCAAGATCTAGTTTGGTTGAATTATGAAGTAGAGCTTGATCCTTAGCGATAATAATGTTTCCTTCTACACATGTGATCTCTTTTAGCTAGGTGAAAGCAACATAATATCATTTTGACATGATAAAGTGTGCTAATGCAACATAGAGTCATGTCATAGGTCACAACATTATAATTTTGCATTAATCTCAAAGCTATCTCTATTGGTGAACCCGTCGGAAACTAGTTTGGTTGTGTTATGACGTAGAGCTTTATTCCTTGAGCTACCCATGTTTATATGATCCTTCTATAGATGTGATGTCTTTTAGCTAGGTGCAAGGCAAAATAATGTCATTTTGACAATAGAAAGAGTGATATGGCAACTTAGAGTCGTGTCATACGTCGCAACAATATAATTTTGTCTTAATGGCAAGATATGTCTATTGGTGAACACGTCATGAACTAGTTTGGTTGAGTTAAAAAGTAGAGCTTGATCCATAGGGATAGCTATGTTCATATGATCCTTCTACATATATGATGTCTTTTAGTTAGGTGGAATGTAAAGGAATATCATTTTGACATGATAAAGTGTGCTTAGGCAACTTAGAGTCGTGTCATAGGTTGCAACATTATGATTTTGCGTTAATCTCAAAGTCATCTCTATTGGTGAACCCGTCATGAACTACTTTGGTAGAATTATGACATAGAACTTGATTCTTGGAGCTAGCCATATTCATATGATCCTTCTTCACATCTGATGTCTTTTAGCTAGGTGCAAGGCAACATAATGTCATTTTGACAAGAGAAAGAGTTTTAAGGCAGCTTAGAGTCATGTTATAAGTCGCAACATTATCATTTTGCCTTAATCGCAAAGATATGTCCATTGGTGAACTCGCCATGGACTAGTTTGGTTGACTTAAAAAGTAGAGCTCGATCCATAGGGATATCTATGTTCATATGATCCTTCTACATATATGATCTCTTTTAGTTAGGTGGAAGGTAAATGAATATCATTTTGACATGATAAAGTGTGCTTAGGCAACTTAGAGTTGCGTGATAGGTTGCAACATTATGATTTTATGAATCTCAAAGCCTCTATATTGGTGAACCTGTCATGAACTACTTTGGTAGAGTTATGAAGTAGAGCTTGATTTTTGGAGCTAGCCATGTTCATATGATCCTTCTGCACATGTGATCTATTTTAGCTAGGTGAAACGCAACATTATGTCATTTTGACATGAGAAAGTGTTCTAAGGAAACTTAGAGTCGTGTCATAAGTCACAACATTATACTTTTGCCTAAATTGCAAAGATATGTCTATTAGAGAACTCGTCAAGATCTAGTTTGGTTGAATTATGAAGTAGAGCTTGATCCTTAGCGATAATAATGTTTCCTTCTACACATGTGATCTCTTTTAGCTAGGTGAAAGCAACATAATATCATTTTGACATGATAAAGTGTGCTAATGCAACATAGAGTCATGTCATAGGTCACAACATTATAATTTTGCATTAATCTCAAAGCTATCTCTATTGGTGAACCCGTCGGAAACTAGTTTGGTTGTGTTATGACGTAGAGCTTTATTCCTTGAGCTACCCATGTTTATATGATCCTTCTATAGATGTGATGTCTTTTAGCTAGGTGCAAGGCAAAATAATGTCATTTTGACAATAGAAAGAGTGATATGGCAACTTAGAGTCGTGTCATACGTCGCAACAATATAATTTTGTCTTAATGGCAAGATATGTCTATTGGTGAACACGTCATGAACTAGTTTGGTTGAGTTAAAAAGTAGAGCTTGATCCATAGGGATAGCTATGTTCATATGATCCTTCTACATATATGATGTCTTTTAGTTAGGTGGAATGTAAAGGAATATCATTTTGACATGATAAACTGTGCTTAGGCAACTTAGAGTCGTGTCATAGGTTGCAACATTATGATTTTGCGTTAATCTCAAAGTCATCTCTATTGGTGAACCCGTCATGAACTACTTTGGTAGAATTATGACATAGAACTTGATTCTTGGAGCTAGCCATATTCATATGATCCTTCTTCACATCTGATGTCTTTTAGCTAGGTGCAAGGTGTGAGTTTGAGTACACAATGCGAAAACTTTAGAGAATAAGAGATTGGAGAGTGTTTTGAGAGAATATGAAGAGAGCTTCCATTAAAACTCCATAGGTACTAAAAGATACAATTGTTCCTCTTAAATAAACAGAAAAATCGCAAAGGAGAAGAAGAGAAGAGAGAAGAAGTCGCTGGAAGCTTGAGGGGACCACCTGAGGTCGTTGGCGGCTGGAGGGGACCACCTGCTCTTCACGCGTCCAGCCGGGACCACTCTGAAGCTGCACGCGCCCAACGGTCATATTCCCGGGACCACTTTGACCGTTGGGGAAGACCCATACACCCTCTCCATCTAACGGTCGCCTCACACCTTGCTTCCCAAGTCTCATTGCCTTGCGCCCTACGTCTTCACGCCTTGCGTCTCACGGCTTCTCTTTTTCCCGAAGTCGCGCCCAACCGAAGTGATGCGCGTCTTCCGATCTTCCTAAGGATAAATGTCACTAGGCCTCTGGGATTTTGTTGGTGTGGCCTAGTGAGGATGCTTGGCCAATACTCCCCCTCAAGCTAAGCCGCAATGTAATAGAGACTTAGCTTGGAAACCCCAAAGCATACACCTCGGTAAAAACCTCACAAAGGAAAACCCATTGGGACAAAACCTTTATGAGGGAAAAAGAGCATGTATACTTTGAGGTTAGGAGACATGAGGTCAAGGGTAGTCAAGGCTTACAAGTCCAAGTTTGCCATAAATATGGTTGCAAACCTTGGAGCTTGCTGCCTTGGTGAAGATGTCTGCCAATTGGTCTCCACTTGGTGTGTAACACGGAAGGGTCACTCCCTGAGCTATGCGTTCCCGAACTTTGTGGCAGTCTACTTCAATACTCTTGGTCCTCTCATGAAAGACTGAGTTGTTGGCTATGTGAATCGCTGCTTGATTGTCGCAATGCATTATGGTTGGTTCATTGGTGTCATACCCTAGATCTTTGAGAATACTCCGGAGCCATACCAACTCATCCGTTAGTTTCCTCATTGCTCGGTATTCTGCTTCTGCGGTAGAGCAAGCCACCACCTTTTGCTTCTTGGTCTTCCAAGTCACCAAGTTCCCTCCAATGAATGTGCAAAAACCAGTAGTAGACTTCCTATCGTTCCTATCACCTGCCCAATCAGCATCACAATATCCAGATATTGTAGTACTATTATGCTTACCCATCCAAATGCCTTGGCTGGAACTCCCTCTTAGGTACCGAAGGATGCGCTCAAGCATTGACCAATGATGCTTTGTGGGAGTTTGCATGTACTGGCTGACTTGGTTTACTGCAAAACAGAGGTCAGGACGAGTTATGGTAAGGTAAATAAGCTTACCTACAAGTCGCCTGTACAGCATTGGATCCTCATATGGCTCAGCCGCATTCTCCCCCTCTCGATGAGCCTTGTAACCATCATCAATCGGTGTTTTGACAGACTTAGAAGTCTCCATTCCTGTCTCACACAACAAATCTAAAGTGTACTTTCGTTGAGAGAGAAATAAGCCGTCCGAGAAACGACAAATCTCAATCCCTAGAAAGTACGTCAACTCCCCCAAGTCTTTGATGTCAAAAACAGAATGAAGATAAGACTTAGTTTGGGAGATACCTTCCTTATCATCGCCGGTGATGATAAGGTCATCCACATAAATGAGCACAACCACAATTCCTTGATTCCGCCGGAAGGTGAACAAAGTGTGATCGGCTTCAGACTTTACAAAACCACGATCACGAAGGGTATGGCTCAGTTTATGATACCAAGCTCTTGGAGATTGCTTCAGCCCATAGATGGCTTTCCTAAGCCGGAGAACCTTTCCTGGATCAAACCTAGACTCAAGTCCCGGCGGTGGAGTCATATACACTTCCTCCTCAAGCTCTCCTTGAAGGAAAGCGTTCTTGACATCCATCTGCCATAAATCCCAAGATAGATTAGTAGCTAAGGAAAGCACAACCCTTACCGTATGAAGCTTGGCAACCGGAGCAAAGGTGTCTGTATAATCCTTCCCGTAGGTTTGAGTAAAGCCGCGTGCAACAAGACGTGCCTTGTAGCGTTCAATCTCTCCATTAGCCTTATACTTAATGGTAAAGACCCATTTGCAAGAGACGGCTTTCTTTCCCGGAGGAAGTTCAGCCTCAGCCCATGTGTTATTGACATCCATTGCGGCGGCTTCAGCATTCACCGCCTCCATCCAGGCAGGGTTTTGACTAGCTTCAGCAAATGTCTTGGGTACCTGATCCAGCTCAATCTTCCCAAGAAAAGCTTTAAACTGAGATGGTACAAGGTTCATAGAGAATACCGCTTGAGTTGGATGAGCTATTGCAAAGGCATTGTAGTATGTCCGTGTTTCTACCCATCGTGAAGGATCCTTACGCACCCTTGTACTACGACGAAGTGGTTGAATGGGCTGAGAATCACGAACCAGAACAGACCCATCATCATGCAAGCCCGACGTCTCGGAAGTCACAGGCCGATCGGTATACGCGGTCGAGTTAGAGTCCTCGGCCGGATTGACAGTCGGAACTGGAGGAGACGTTGGGTAGGATGCGTCCGGAGCATTAGCAGAAGGACTATGAGTCGAGTCTGGAATAGCATGGGTATGTGTCTCGGTATCGGAAGGCACGGATCGATGCGGAGACTGTGAGCTCGAAGGACGCGTCCCAGCGGGTGCAGCATCCGTTTCCCGAGAGAGACCTAAATGTTGGAGGAGAAGCCGCAAGCTGGCGGCTCGGTCCAGATTTGGCTCGGACAAGTCCTGAAGGTCATCCCACGTAGTAGCATCATACAATCCTCTATCTTCCAAGAATTTGACATCACGAGACACATACACTCTTCTTGACTCCGGGTCATAACACTTATAGCCTTTTTGTGTCGGAGAATAGCCAATAAACATACACCGTTTACTTTTGGCTTCAAGCTTGTTGCGAAGATCTCCGGGAACTAAGACAAAACAAAGACACCCAAATACACGTAAGTGATCTAAATGTGGTTCAGTTTTGTTAAGTACCTTAAATGGAGACACATCCCGAAGAATCTTGGTAGGGGTTCGATTAATCAAATAGCATGCTGTCATGACAGCATCTCCCCAAAATTGTTTTGGAACGTGCATATGAAACATAATTGCTCGGGTTATTTCCATTAGATGTCGATTTTTACGTTCGGCTACACCATTTTGTTGCGGATTATAAGGGCAACTTGTTTGGTGAAGGATTCCTTGTTTGGCAAGGTGTTCTTGGAACACACGACTCATATATTCACCACCATTATCCGTTCGTAATACCTTCAATTTAGCATTAAAGTGATTAGTGATATAAGCTTCGAAATTTTTAAATGCATCAAACACTTTATCCTTCGATGGCATCAAGGTTATCCATGTGTATTTTGACTTCTCATCAATAAATGTCACAAAGTATCTATGTCTATCCCTAGATATGCACGGTGAAGTCCATACATCGGAATGAACTAGATCAAAGCAATTATCATAAATGGTTGATGATAAGGGATAAACCGTTTTGCAATGTTTTCCTAATATGCAAGCTTCACAATCACTAAAATTGTCAAAGGATAATTGAGGTAACATAAGGTTCAAAGCACGAAAATGAGGGTGGCCAGCCCTTGCATGCCAAACAGAGGGTTTCAAGCCAATAGCCGAATTCGAAAAACCAACATTAGTGTTATAAAACTTAGAAAACATCTTAGAATCTTCAAGGATGTACAATCCATCTTGGATTCTGCCTTCTCCGATCATGCTCCCAGTCTTAATATCCTGAAACTTAACACTATTAGGACCAAAGATAACATAACAATTTAGATCATTTACCACTTTCCTAACCGATAACAAGTTTGAGGAGAAACCGGGCATAAAGAAAGCTTTCATTTTCTTGTTAAGTAAGCCTAAATTCCCTACACCACTAACCGATACCTTAGCTCCATTAGCAATTACCACACTCCCTAAAGCTGGTTCAATATCACTAATTAGCCCCCTATCACTAATCATGTGGTGAGAGGCTCCCGAGTCAATGATAATCGGCTTAAATAAGGAATGTGAGAAGAGACAAATACCAGAATCCCTTAGGGACTTAAGGGATTGAATAAGAGCTTCCAAGTCTGCCTTCTTAATCACCTCTCCTTGGAAAGAAGATGAGGCAGCAATTCCTTGTTCTTGCTGTCCAGCCAAAGAGGATGAACCCGAAGAGAAAGGAGCTAGAGACAATTGATTTGGTTCATCCGACTTCTCTTGAGTGAGGTTAGCCCTTGCTTCTTTGAACTTGGCTGGCTTAAGGTGTGGGTGAAGAATCCAGCACTTATCTTTGGCATGACCTTTCTTCTTACAATGCTCACATATTAGCCTCTTCTTATCTTCGGTCTTAACTTGAGCTTTGTTGGCAATTATTAGACCCGAACTTCCCTTTCTTTCCAATAGACCAATAGACCCTTGTTCCTTCTGGATTTGAGCACAAACTTCTTCAAGACTAGGAAGTGAATGAGTAGTAGCTGCAGTCCTCAAGATATGTTTAACAAGATCCGTGTAACATGGATTGAGATTCATCATCAAACCGAGAACTTTATCCTCTTCACTTCTACTCATAATTACCTTAGGCTCCAATGTCATTGGTCTAAGCATATCCATCTCAGCCCACAAAGATCTAAATCTACCAAAGTATTCCGTAAATTCCATGTCATCTTGATAAAGACTACTCAATTCCTTCTTAACCTCAAAAACCCGAGTAAGACTT
>JAKUCM010003180.1:0-104696 GCA_023374145.1 Lepidium sativum
TGAAGTTTGTGTTCTAAAAAGAACTCGGATCTAAGAACCATTCATCTAGATTTATATAAACATAAAGAAAACATAAGAAGAGTTTGGTGGAGATCTAGAAGTGTTTGGGTAGAGGTCTGTCATTGGACATCCTCTACACGAGCCAACTAACCCTAGAAACTACATTACAAACAACTAATTTAAACTTAAATGAAAAGAGAATTTGTAAACACTTCTTTTGTATTATCTGAGTTAATTACAAATGGGAGATACAAGCTCTATATATAGAGGAATACAAGGCTTTGAATAAGATTTAAGAAACCCTAGATCCAATCTTTGTGGCCGTTGGAGAGGAGAGAGAAAGTGGAGTTCCGAACCTTGAAAATGATATCTTCTTAGCCTTGAATTTAGCATAAAGGAGAGTCACATGTCTCTTTAGGCTTCCAAGGGTCTTCTTGGGTCTAGTTAGGCTTCGTTTAAGTCCTAACATCCTTCTATAACATCCCATTTGATTAGAATCAACATTTGGAAGATTTACAAAAACGTTGACTTTTTCAGTTTGTCGCTGACCGTACCGCGGGAAGCTTTTCTCGATCGGCGGGAAGCTTTTCGTCGGCCTTCAGTACGTGCTGTCCCGCCCTGCAGTACGTACTGATCTCGACTGTGGTACATACTGAGCTCGACCGTAGTACGTGTTCCTTCGACCCACGGTACATACTGGATCCTTCCTGCGGCACACGCTCCTTCGACCCGCAGTATGTACTGGATCCTTCCCTCGGTATGTGACGACTCCGACCTGCGGTACATGAAAACTTTCCCGCGGTACGTGCCTCTCGGCCCGATGGCATTTCCGCAGTCCATAACCACCGACCGTTGACTTTCTAGTCCAAAATGTTGACTTTTCCATAACATCTTCTTTCGGCATTTTCTTGATCCTTTGATGATTTGGTGATCCCTATGGGTCCTTGATGGTCATTTTCTTCTTTCTTGGAGTTCATTTGGGTTGGCTTCGGCCTTGTTTTTGATGACTTTGGCCTTGACTTTTCTTCTTGACCTCGAAGGTATTCTGCCTTTTCAGCCTCTCCCTCTAATATCTTCGATATAGGCTAATAGTTTATATGTAAGAATGAAAAGATTACGAATTATTTTATAACTCAAAAATATTTATTGTTCACGTAATTCTGAATATATCCTATATTTTTTATTGATGATGATATCCATAATAAATAAAAACTAATTAATTAAAATATCAAATATATTATGGTTGGACTTGGAATAACATTGTTATTATGGTTGGAATATACATTGTTATTATTCGTGGATGGTTTGGTAAAAGATATAAATTTGAAGGTTTTGTTACGATTTAAGGTAAATAACTCATGATTGAATAGCATAACGTGAAGATTTAACAACTAAGACTTGAAACTTGTAATTTATTGTTAAAACCATATCATCTAATGTTTCTTTTCTTATCGATAACGAATGATTGGACAAGTAATTTCATAGTTTTAAATTTTTTAAAGACAAGTTATTTCATCTTATCTTTTTACAGATTTTGAAAGATTTACAACCAAAGAAACATGTATGTTTTATATTATAAAAATATATATTGAAGAATACTCTAACAGGATTTAAGGTGGGCCAAGTTGGATCCAGCATGTCCCTATTATATATCCTTACTGTTATCCACGCAATATAGCACAACTACTACCCTACAAGGTACACTAATACCTAATTTTTGAACACAAAATATTCCCATTTAGCTCCCACATAATTTGTTAGGTAATAAATCTGTGTTTCGCTAATTAAAATGTTTTAACCATTATTCTACAAAAGATTATTAATGTAAGAAAGTTTTGTGTAGACTATATCAGATTGAACTTCGTAGATCTCTGAGTATTAATTGAAAAAATGTACGTAATTTTTGTCTGTAATCCTAAATCAAAAACTTTTGTTTTTTCATGGATTCATTGTGGGTCTCCTGGACTAAGTTGTATGCATTTCCATGTCTAAGCATTGAGGGTTGTCTTTTGAACCGAGCTGTTTGTGGCCATTGTTTGGGAGTTTCCCCACGTTTTAGTGTTGGTATGGTTCTTGCGCTTTGTTTTGTAGACAATTCCTTTTTGTTTCCAGAATTATATAATATAGGGTTTTAGGTTTTTGTGTTGTGCTTTTGTCTCTTTTTTTAGTTTTTATTTATTCTGTTTATTCGAGAAAGGTTTTCTATGTAATTTTATTTAAAACTCGAAAATTGGTATAACGAAAATCTGACGTTTGACACACAAAAAAAAAGCAATTAAAAAACGTAATCTTCGCAACGTTTTCTTCGGCGTCTTCGTTTCTCAAATCCTGCAAATGCAAAGCCACATGGCCCGTGTACTTTTCCTTCAAGGGCCTAGGCCCATTTTAGGCCCAAGAAATGAGGGGGAGAGGTATTCAATCGATGAAGATGTTTGAACAAAGCTCGTAGATTTTATCGACGCAAAAATGATCATTAACGAATGTTCTGAATTCCTCGTAGATGTTGACAAAAGTCATGAAGAGAAACTCGATTCAAAAAGATGGAGACTGTCGGTACCTGTTCTCTGCAGACAATACTGCTTCGAACTGAAAGCAAGTAGATTCAATCCACTATGTTTCTGGTTCGGACAACACTTTAAGCAGACAGAAACGTATATGATTAGATCTACCATTAATTATAATCTCAGTTAACTATAGACAAAGCAAAGATATCAAAAGAAAGAGATTCCAATATTGATAAAAAAGATTAGGCAAAAGCAGAAAAATAAAAATAAAAAAAGAAATAAGGGGGAAAAGACAATGAAATGAGAGGAGAGAAAGAGCTGTCTGAAGTCAATTTATTTCTTCCTTCACTACAATCTTCACTTACACACATAGAGAGACCAATAGCCCTCAATCCGCCATAGCTGAAAGCTTCTTCTTCTTCTTCCTTCTCCTCTTCATTCTTATACCGTTTCCAAATTTCTGAAATGAACCCTCATGTCAACGACCGGAAGGAGTTTCAGGTCGATTGCTCGGCGTTGGTAGATCCCACGATAAGGCATGATTCAGCTGGAGGAGGAGGAGGCGGAGGTGGAGGTGCTAGGTACAAGCTCATGTCACCGGCTAAGCTTCCGATCTCCAGGTCTAATGACATCACGATTCCTCCTGGGTTGAGTCCGACTTCGTTTTTGGAATCTCCTGTTTTCATCTCCAACATCAAGGTTAAGCAGCTATTCTCTCTTCTTCTTCTACCCTTGTGGTAAATATCACTGCTTTACCTCATTTGTGGTGTCAATTTGAGAAATTTGGTTCTCTGATTGCATTTTTCTTTAAGACCTAAATTTGGATTGTGTCATTTTGCACTGAGTTTGGAATTGGAATTTGGTTCAGTCGAAAACTGATAATTTTGTTTTGACAGTTGTTTTGTCCCACTTGTTTGATTTCTCGTCGCTTCAATTTTCAGATTCTGATTACTGTTCATGTTGAAGTTAAAAGGGAAGCAACGATTCTTCTAGTAGTTCTTAGTGGGGAATTTCTAGTATTACTTAATTGGGTTCTATAATTTGGTGTAGATGCTTTTCGCTTGCATACAAGGAAAACCATTGCATTTGGGTTTCCATATTTTTTTCTTAATACCTTACAACTGTTTATATATTTAAGATTTGTTTGCTTACGTTAGTAACTTTGGCTAAGATTCTGATTCTTACTATGCTCTGCAATGGTTCACATTTGTTCTCGGGAATAAACCTCTTTTCTCATGTTCGGTTGCTGTTGGATAGTTTATATATATCCTCTTCTTCTTTGTGGTTTCTTCTTCATACTGTCAATCTTCCCTTTTGTCGTTTCCATTCTCTGTAATTTGGTATCCTTTAGCTGTTGATCTTTGAGGGGATTCCATTTGCTCATCTAAGATACTGAATGCTTCTGTTGGCGAGGAAAAAAGTATTTTTTCTCAAGTTCACCATTTAGAGCTGTGTAATCGTTTCGTTGGTTTATCTTCAGTTATGTTCAGATATCAAAGTAAAGAAGGCTACGCAAAGTGGTGCTATGCTCAGTTATATTTTGCTTTCGTAGTTTCATCTTAATCCTGAATGATTTAAAAATAGATTTGTTGTCTTATAGTACTGGTCTTGTCATTCCATTGACCAGAACATCATGTTTATTGATTAAAGGGTCACTTCAGGTTTTGCAAAATCCGATTTATCATATCATCATTCAGAATTAGTTTCTTTTTGCTTTCTTTTGTTTATCTCTAATGGTTTACTTATGTCACTGAGAAAATATTGATATGCAAACTTTCTTTAACTTTCAGCCAGAACCTTCCCCTACTACTGGTTCTTTGTTCAAGCCTCGACCAGTGCACATTTCTGTTAGCTCGAGTTCTCATACAGGCAGGGGATTCCATCAGAACACCTTCACTGAGCAGAAGTCCAATGATTTTGAATTCAGACCTCCGACATCGAATATGGTATTGTCCAAAAAATGCTCTCTTTAATGTACTGTGAGAGTGAATAACATCTGAACAGCTAACTGCAAGCTGATCTGATTAATCCACAGAAATTCTGCTTATTCAGAGCTTAGGTTGATAAATTATTTCCAATAGTTGCGTGAGATATCTTAGAATCTTTCTCCTTTGCATACATAGAACAGCATGCCACTCATAAAGTTTGTTTCATTAAAGAGCGTTGTATCCAAGAGCTCCAGTTCTTGAATTCCTTGTAAACTGTTGGGGGTTGAGTAATTGACGTTATCTAAACATCTTTTTGATTTAAGGTTTATGCAGAGCTTGGCAAGCATAGAAGTGAGCCACCCGTACAATTTCAGGGCCAGGGATATGGATCCTTGAACAGTCCTTCTTCGATCAATGAGGCTGCAGGTTCTTCACATGAGCTAAGCCGCTCAACTCCTCCTCATCAGATGACGTCAACGAACTCAGATTTTCCAGGTGGCTCTGATCAAGATGAATCAATCCAGACTTCCCAAAATGACTCGAGAGGAAGCACACCATCAGTCTTGGCTGATGATGGTTATAACTGGAGAAAATATGGTCAAAAGCATGTTAAAGGGAGTGAATTTCCTCGGAGCTATTATAAATGTACACATCCTAATTGTGAAGTGAAAAAATTATTTGAAAGGTCTCATGATGGGCAGATCATCGATATTATATACAAGGGTACGCATGAACATCCTAAACCTCAACCTGGTCGTCGAAACTCTGGTGGTCTTGGTATGGCTGCACAAGAAGAAAGGCTAGACAAGTATCCTTCATCAATTGGCCGAGATGGTAACCACATCTAAAACTTGAGACAAAATTCTACTTACTCCCTTGAATGTATCTATAAATTCACTTCTTCCTTGTACCCTTTATGTCTGCATACAGAGAAGGGATCTGGCGTCTACAACTTGTCTCAACTCAATGAGCAAACTGGTAACCCTGATGTACCTCTTATGGCAGCAACTGATGATGGTGGAGAAGCTACAGCCTTAATTAGGAATAAAGATGAACAAGACGATGATGATCCATTTTCAAAACGGAGGTATTAGAACTTAGCAAAGGATTCAGATGCTTGTTGAATCTGTGGTTTCACATGACTAAAAATTTATCGTTGCATTGTGCAGGAGGATGGATGGGGAGTTGGAAATAACTCCACTTGTGAAACCCATTCGGGAGCCTCGGGTGGTTGTTCAAACTCTAAGTGAGGTTGATATACTGGATGATGGTTATAGGTGGCGTAAATATGGGCAGAAAGTCGTAAGGGGAAATCCAAATCCCAGGTTTGTACACAACCAAAACTTCTAACAAAACATCTCCCCACAAATCATCTTTTTCTGCTCGAATGAACATACATAATCTTAACATTCAGTTCAAGATGGTAGCTACTTATTTGCATTTTGCATAAAGTGTTGGTTCTTTTGGGAATTGGATTTGGAAAATGGAAGATAGTGATCTTAACGGAATCAACGTATGAGTTAATAAGATCTTATGTTTGATGATATTCCTCGGCCTTTTGTAGGAGCTATTACAAATGCACAGCTGCTGGATGCCCAGTGAGAAAGCATGTGGAGAGGGCATCGCATGATCCAAAAGCTGTAATAACTACATACGAAGGCAAACACAATCACGATGTTCCCACTTCAAAGTCTAGCAGCAACCATGCGATCCAACCTCGGTTCAGACCAGATGAAACAGACACCATCAGCCTCAATCTTGGTGTTGGAATGTCATCTGATGGACCTAACCACACTTCCAACGAGCATCAACATCAAAATCAACAGCTTGTCAACCAAACTCACCCAAATGGAGTCGGGTTCAGGTTTGTTCATGGTACTCCCATGTCATCCTACTATGCTAACTTTAATAGTGGTATGAATCAGTATGGCCCAAGAGAAACTAAGAACGAGACTCAAAGTCAAAATGGTGATATTTCAACCTTGAACCATTTAGCTTACCCATATCCGTCCAACATAGGGAGAATACAATCGGGTCCTTAGAAGACAAGGAAGTATAAATGGGATTCTTCTTAGGTTAGGAATGGAAGGCGAATCTTCTTCTGTATAATTCCTAGTTCTCTACAGAGAGCTGAGCTTGATACAAAACTATCTTCATCATATATATGTTTGTTTGTTTTTTGTGACCTGTATTGAGTTCCAAAAATTGTGGTGTAAAAATACACAACAGGATGCTAATGCTTTTATGTAAACAAGAAACATCAATATTACTACAATTTCTCTTTTTTTCTTATCCATATTGATATATGGTTTCTCCACGAAGAACAACTTTTTTTTTGGCTAGTAAGGGCATCTAGGACCCCACATCTTTCTTGGAGTAAAATATGGAGAAATTGATTGGATTGGAGAGAAATGAATTGGATTGGAGAAGTTGGAGATAGTTTAAGTCATTTTATCATTATCATCGTCATCATTAGATGGTCAATCTTACCAACTTTACTTCCATAATTAGAAGAATAACAAAATTTAATTTATCCCAGATTCGTTATTTTAAGGATACGTGTATCATGGAGACTTCTGTTTGTGGAAGAGTATCGTACGATTGGAGAAATATTATGTTTGCACGTCTTTTGGTTGCAAAAGGTCTTGTCAGAAAATTGGGGATGGCAAAAATATTAAGATTTTGATGGATCCTTGGATACCGTACATTGTTCCGAGACCGGCGGCGAAATTGGATGTACATTTATTTCAGGACTTGATGGTTGATCAATTTATAGATCACCAAACGGGTAAGTGGAACGGGATCCTAATTCGTCAGTATTTTGACGACCATGAGGCGAGTCTGATATTGGCGATTAGGTTACCAGCCTGCCAAAGACAGGATTATTGGGGTTGGCATTATACGACGACGGGTCGTTTTACAGTTTGGACAACATTTTGATACATTATATAAATGTTGTTGGAAGTTAAATTTTCCTCCTAAGATAAAACACTTTATTTGGCAAACATTGTCACGTAGTATGGCTGTTTATCAGAATTTGACTAAACATGGGATTGGTCAGGAGTCTAGGTGCCAGCGATGTGGGGCAGAGTTTGAGTCCATTAATCATGTCTTATTCGACTGTCCGCCAGCAGTTCAGGTATGGGGCTTATCGGCAATACCTTCTCCCTTGGGGGTTTTCCCGGGACGATCTGTATGGTATAATCTGAACTATTTGTTTTCGCGAGCAACAAATGAGATAGATGTTGGTAGTTTCCATGGATTATTTGGCACATTTGGAAAGCGAGGAAGTGTTTCTGCTTCACACAAGTTGATCTCGATCCCCGACTAATTTTGGACAGGGCAACCTCAGACTACAAGGAGTGGTCTGCAACCCGGGAGGTTACTATTGTTCCCCGCGAACTATGGGTACCTCAGAGTGTTTCAATCAAATCACGATTAATATTTCCTACCATAGCTAATCTCAGTTTTACGGGTTACAAATGCTAAATGGACGCGTCCTGGAAGGATACTGACTCCTATACGGGGATTGGTTGGGTTTGCTTTCTAGATTCGGTGGAGGGAATACGTTCGGGATCCAAATGTCTACATCGGTGTTTATCAGCACTACTCGCGGAGGTGAAGGCAGTCATTTAGGCCTTGGGAACGCTTGCGGAGTGCGGAATTCCGAAAGTAGAGATCTCGACAGATTGTGAGACAGTCTGGTCCATCATTCAGCGACTAGAGGAGTAGCTGGCGTTCATACCACATCAGGAGTAGTTTAGAAGGCTCATGTCCCGGTTTTCTTCCTGCACATTGTCGATTATTCCCAGATTCCTCAATCATAAGGCGGATGCTCTGGCTATGTTAGGTAGAGTGTCTGGTTTGTATTCTTGACGTTTTCTGTCGTAATTCTATCGTTGACAAAAAAAAAAGATTTACAATATTATATGCTATATTATACAATAATAAAATCATATCATCAATTTACTAAAATACTTTGATTTTCATCCATTTGATCGATGCAACTTCTTTAAATTAGTACTGGATTAATTAATAACCATAAAATAATATGATTTTATAATATAAATTTAAGTTATTAGTTTAAATTAACATATTGATAAGTTAATAATTTTTATAAATTAAACATTATTAATTTATAAAAGTTTTACTATATTACTAAATAACTTAATATACATATTAGTTTTTTTTGGTTCTGAATAAGTAGACTTGGTTAAAAGGAATTTTTTTTAACAATTCTAAATATAATATAAAAAATAAAATAAAAACTCTGAAAAAACTCTCTCGAGGCGATCTCCGGCGAGGGATCGTTTCGAGCTCTGGTGGTCACGCGCAGGTAAGGAGAGTCTCTTCTTTCCAGGCAAAGGGGGGTATAGAAGTTCGGGTATATTAGGGCTTGGGATTTTTGAGTTTCGAAAGGGGAGTAGAATCTGGAGCCGTAATTGGAATCGGAATTGCTAAGTGGTATTGTGCAAAGGTTGGTGGTGTTCTCCGGGAGACGAATCGTTTAGATAAGCCGTCACAGATAGATCTAGGGTTTAGGAGGAGGTCACTTTGTCGATTGGGAATCTAGGGTTTCCAGTGATCGGAGACCATATGTTAGATCCGCAAGGGTTTCTTCAACCCATTTGGAGAAAGGGTTTCCTCGGTCCGTTGTAAGGATCGGAGAAGTGAGAAGCGGCGAGGCAGTATTCTGTATCCAAGCACGTGCTAACGCTGGGTGGCTATATGCTCATCGGAAAGATGGATTGATCGACTTTTGTCTCAATGAGGCTGAGGTAATTTTATGTTCAAATTAAGATCAGAGATTCAGTTTCAATATGGAAATTTAGATAATGGTTTGATGTGTTCTTATGAATATGTTGCTTATAGTAACATTAAAATGGATGATATGGGGATTGGTAAGCCGGTGTCTAATAACATCAATTTCAGACACGGTTCAACTGAAATGATCCACGAGGCAATCTTACGGGAGAATGGTGAGGGTTGTCTAAAACGAATGGCCAAGTCGATTGGAATGTCCACTAGGGTAAAAGGAAAAAATAATGATTCATTAAGCTATTGTCTTAGGAACGACCTAGGAAACTCAAATGGTAGAGTGCTATTTAATAATCATAGATTCCTGAATCTCAAAATTAGAGAGGTAATGCTCAGCGGATCTAAATGGAAATGCAAGAGTGGTCTATGTAGGAAAGGTTGTAGATCGAGGAAAAGAGTGGTATGGATAAAGGGTTCATTTTTATATGTGGGTACAATAAGCTTAATCCACATATGGCGCTTAGATGGGTTCTGCTATATAAGCTATCCGTCTAACAGATCCATTTGGATTAAATTTGTGCAGAATACTGCGGTTGATGGTGAGCCAAAGGTACTCATTGCTCATAAAGATTGGTCAAAGAGACTAATAAGTCAAAGGTTAGTGACAACACTGGATTGTCTTCAATATTATATACAGTGTGATATGATTAGAATAAGAAGGGTCAACCGTATTAAGATCATCAATGGTATATATTGGACATTTAAATCGTACATACAAAACCGAATATTGGCTGAACTACTGTACTTATTAGATGTGTATAAGGGCATGATGGTTTCCTATGCACCATGGAAACCATTGGCCGATGCGGATTATCCCAATTTCATTAGGCTATGGATCATGATAACTGGAATATTCTTTAAGTATAGGCTAGAAGAGGTATATCGATTAGTAGCTAGATCCATATGAGAGGTGATAAGTATTAACGTTGAGAAGGGTAACGTTATTATTGAGATTTCTTGCTCTAAATCGTTGGTTTTCTCCTCAATTCTGGAATTTGAGGAAGGGAGGGAATCAAAGGTAATGTTTAAGTATAGGAGGTTAGAAGGTTACTGCTCACTGTGCTTCTGAATGACTCATGAAGTCTCGGTATGTTACAAGAACAAATCGGATAGTAGATTACTAGGAAGTGAGATTGGTCATGCTTTAGGTCAAAATGATAAAAATAGGACCTACAAAGGGATGGTTATAGGACCTAATAGAGGATCCAACCAGATGGTAACGACCAAATTTGGGAAAGATAAAGTAGCACGCCCGAAAAGAGGTCGTGTCTTGCAAAATCAGAAAGTTGTAGCTGAGACTGTAAAAATATTTTTTATTGCTATTAATATTTTGAAAAATTATTTTAATGGGATTCTGGTTTTGATATATTGTCAGGAATTGGAAGCAGAGATAGTGCAAGAGACAAATTCGGCGAAGAAAGTTCGACGCCCATTGTTTCAGGATGAAATATGTCAGGCATTGGCCGTGACAAATGCTGAAGAAGCTGAGACTTCTCATCCTCAAAATGAAACAAAAATAGAGGTTTTGGATGGAGTGGAGGATGAGGCTGGATCAGACGATGATTCAGTAGCGCAAAATTTAGACGAGGAGACAGATGTGGCCGTAGATGATGAGGTGGATTTCACAGAAGCAGTAACTGCGGCAGTACTAGCGAAATTGGACTTGGTGAACGATTTGAACACTCAACAAGAGATGACAGATCTAGAACAGGTCAATATGCATGTTGAGCTAGTGGAGAAAGTGCAATCTGCAAAGGTTATCAAAAATTGCAGACCAAAAGTGTGGCTAGGAAAGGCTGTGTCTCGCACCACGACACCATTAAGAGGAATAAACGCGAGAAAACTGCCGTTGGTGAATACATTGTCACCTAGGAAGACACCTAGGATCGTCAAGTCTAAAGAGGGCAAAGCAAACGAGCAGGAAAAAGCTCTATGATAGATTTTTAATGATTTTAAAATTATTATGTTGGAATTGTCAGGGTTTAGGAAATAAAGTGACAATAGGCTATCTGAGAAACATGTGGAAATTATGTAAACGAGATTTTCTTTTTTTATCTGAAACGAAAAATAAAGTTTATTTTCTAGAACAAATTCAATCTCATTTGGGCTTCAATAACTTGAAAACAGTAGACCCAATAGGGTGTAGTGGAGGCTTGGCCCTACTATATAATGATAATTATAATGTTATAATTATCCACAATGATAAGAATATAATAGATATATCACTAGATATTTCAGGTCACAAAATTTTCGTCACATTTTTTTACGGGGAACCAATAAAAAATGGACGATCATATGTGTGGGAACGGCTAACAAGAATGGGAATCTCTAGGTCTGGTCCATAGATAATCTCTGGAGACTTCAATGAGATAACAGGAAATCACGAAAAACAAGGAGGGGTTGTTAGACCTCCATCATCGTTTCTGAGTTTTAATCAAATGTTATGAGACTGTAACTTTTTAGAATTTCCTAAGAGGGGAAATATATGGTCATGGCGAGGAATTCGAAATACTGGAATAGTTCGCTGTATCTTAGATAAGGCGTATGGAAATGGAGAGTGGTATGATGTATTTCCAAATTCAGAAATAAATTATTTGGATATGATAGGATCGGATCATAGGCCTTTGTGAAAGCTGAAAATCTAACAGAGATGCGCAAAAAAAAGAGTTTTATGTTCGATAACAGATGGGTGGGCAAAACTGGGTTTAAGGAGCTAGTGGACCGAAATTGGGCCAGGGATGAGAGTAAGCGGGACAATGGTCAGGAGATACCATTGACTGAAAAGATTCGCTATTGTATGAAGGAGATATCTCATTGGTGGTGTATGAATCTCCAGTTAGGGAGACAAGAAATAATCAATTGGAAGAGGACCATCGAGAATCTAAATAATAATCAAGTAATTGACCTCGGGACATTGCAAGAAGCAAATGCTAAGTTAAAGGAGGCTTATGTTGAGGAGGAAATATAGTGGAAACAAAAAAGTAGGAATACCTGGCTGAAGGAAGGCGACAATAATACTAAATTCTTTTATGCAGTGGTTAGACAAAGAAGAGCACGAAATAGGATAACTGTGTTGGAAAATAGAAGGGGACAGTGGGTCGCAAAAGACTCAGAGACATTTTATATGAGGCATCATCCTACTTTTCGGATTTATTCGCTACTAGTGGAAGGATTGAGGTAAACATAGTAGATATCCAGTGCAGGGTATCAGAAATGGATAATCGAACACTAATTAGACCTGCTACAGGGCGCCTATTGGTTAAAGAAGGTCTAATTAGGAAGATTGGCGATGGTAAGCAAATAAAGGTTTGGCGAGATTCGTTGATCCCTGATACACAACCTCGACCCGCGCTTTGGTCGGACCTGTATCTATTCCCAGATTTAACGGTTGATCAATTCATCGATAGTAGTACAAGTCAATGGAAAGAGGTTTTAGTTCGTCAATACTTTGACCCGATAGATGCGGGGCTGATACTGGCAACACGAGTACCAAAAAATCATCATGGGAATTACTGGGGATGGCACTACACAACCTCAGGTCGATATACAGTAAAATCTGGATATGAATTAGCTAAACGACTCGAGGTGGGAGGTAGGTGTCTTTATGGTCCTTCTCTTGACCCTCTATATTCGAGATGTTGGAAATTAGAGTGTCCACCAAAAATAAGGCATTTTATATGGCAAGTATTATCTGGGTGCGTGGCTGTATCCCAAAACCTAGTGAAACGTGGGTTGGGGCGCGATGCGAGGTGCCAACGATGTGGGGCGGAATACGAGTCGGTCAACCATGTATTATTTGAGTGTTCACCGGGTCTTCAGGTGTGGGCATTATCGAATATCCCCTCGACGCCGGGAATTTTCCTGGGGCGATCAATCTGGTTTAATCTAGACTTCTTGTATAATAGAATTACAAATCAGGCAGAGGCTGGGATCTTTCCATGGATCATTTGGCATATTTGGAAGGCCCGAAATGGATTTTGTTTTACAAAAGTGGATCTTGACCCTGGTGTGGTTCTGGGAAGGGCACACAAGGATTACGGGGATTGGATTGGTGCCCGTACGCTTTCTTTGGACACGCTAGGATTAAAAAGATCCAAAAATGATGTGTGTAAGTCGCGAATGATATACCCACCACATCTAATCTTAGTTTCACTGGCTATAAGTGCTATGTGGACGCGTCCTGGAAAGACGCTGGCCTCTATTCAGGGGTTGGCTGGGTTTGCTTTCCAGATTCAGTGGATGGAGGTTATAAGGGATCACGACGAATACACCATAGTTTATCAGCGTTGCATGCGGAGATGGAGGCCGTCATCTGGGCGTTGGAGGCGCTTGTAGAGCATCAAATACGGGAAGTGGAGAATTCATCGGACTGCGAGACAGTGTACCATATCATACAGTCCCCAGAGGAATGACCGGCGTTCTTATCGTACCAGACGGACTTCAGACGGCTAGCGACGAGATTCTCTTCCTGTTTGCTTTCAGTGATCCCCATAAATCTAAATTATAAAGCAGACGCGCTTGCGAAAGCTTGTGTGTCTGATTTATAATTTGGGTTTCGGCTACGTTTCTTTAAGTTTGAGTATGTAATTTGCCATTGCTAAAAAAAGAATAAAGAATAAGTAGGCTTCGAAACTAGACGCTAAGCTGATTGCACTGTCAGCGATCCACGAGATGCATCAAGCATGAAATCTAGACCGTTCATCAAATCTCTTAGACAACGAAATCGGACCGCGATGCTTCATTCCATAATCTGACGTGGCATTAAACTGTATTTAAAATCCAGTTTTGCGTCCGAATCCTTTAATATCTCTCTCCTAAAAAACTTTATCAAAGAGACAGAAAATTAAAACGAAAACAGAGGAAGAAAAAGAACTCAGTGCCGAGTGTTGTGACACTGAGGTGAGATTCCAATAGGCATCTGCTTTAGAACCCTGTACATACTGTAAAAGAAAAAAAATTGTGAGCTTTATGTTTCGAGCTTTGTTTGAAATTCTCATGTTACTTTGGTTAGGTGTTCTTGTTTCTTTGAAGTTGCCAGAAGAAGTTAGGGTTTCTCATACGAATTTCGATGTTTTCTGAATTTATTGTCTTTTTCTTTTTCGTATCTGTCTATTTAGCGGAAAAATGCACGAATTTGACTAACTTAAGTGGAAAAATATAAGTTTGTAGTTTCTCTGAATTTGTGGTGGTGTCAGCTTAGGAGATTTCTTGGATTTTGGGATTCAGTTATCCATTGAGATCATTGTTTCTTCAGAATGTATAGAAAGTTAGGATAAATGATGAACCTTTGAGATTTGATTTCTTAATGCCTTCCTGGAATTTTTAACTCTTATAATCTGAATTCTCCATGCCGAAATAAAGTCATTATCTTTACTCTTTGAGTGTGGCTTCAGTTTGAAAGATATTGTACTTGTTTATGGGGGATATTAATTTCTGCTATCGCAGCAATTCTAATCCTCTGTACTGATTTCTCATCCACAGCCTTTGAAACAACAAGAAGTATTTTTGGTGGAAGGATCTACTGAACTGTATTAAACATGGGAGAAGGTGATACCGTTGAGCCAACAGAAAACAAGACTAGTTCTCTTGAAAAGCCATCAGAGGCTATGTCTGGAAAAAAACAGGAAGAGAGTGCTGCAGGTAAGGAAGCACAAGAACTTGTGAAAGATGAGGATATGGCTGAACCAGATAAAATGGAGATAGATGCTGAAATAAAGAAAGATGAAGAAAAAAGTGAGATGGAAGATAAAGAGTTAAACGTTAAGAAAAATGATGGCAATGCTGAAACTGAGAAAATGGAAGAAAAGGTACCTGTAGAGGCTACCAACATGGATGAAGATGCAGATGGGAAGAAAGAGCAAATTGGTGATGATTCAGTGGAAGATACTATAACGAAGGAAAACGTGGAATCTAAAGACAATGACATTGCCAAAGATGAGGAAAAGCAAGAGACCAAAGAGACAGATATGTCTGAAGCAGAAGACAAGAAAGATGGGAAAGAATCAGAACATGTAGGTGAAAAAGCAAATGGAACAAAAGATGGGAATACAGGAGACATCAAAGATGAAGGTAAACTGGTAGATGAAGACAAGGGGACAGAAAAGATTGAAAAACTGGAGAATGTGGATGAAAATAAAGAAGAGGGGAATGTGAGCAAGCAGAATGAAGAGTTGGTTAAAGAAAGAAAGGGGAAGGAAGGTAAAGAAGAGAACAAAAAAGAGGAAGTTGAGGTGGTAGATGCAAAAGCAGGGAGTGAGGATGAGAATGACAGTGGAACAGTGGACAGCAAACATGTCATGGAAGATGAGAAAGAAGACAGAAATGATGATAAGGAAGCTGAAGTAGCAGAGGGTGATGATGATAAGGAAGATGAAAAAGAAGAAAGTAAGGGGTCTAAAAAGCATGGGAAAGGGAAGAGTTCTGGAGACAAAAAGGATGCAGAACCTAGGACTCCTTTTTCTGATCGCCCTGTGCGTGAGCGTAAATCTGTTGAGAGGCTTGTTGCAGTGATTGATAAAGACTCTTCGAAAGAATTTCATATTGAAAAGGTTTGCCAATGATTTCCTGAGTCGCCTAGAGCTTCATTGACATATATGTTCATAATTATCTTTTGGATATTACAGGGGCAAGGTTCATGTCTCAAAGATATTCCCAATGGTATGTTCATATACGCTTTCTGTTCTGCTTTGTGAATATTCATTTGAAATGTTTCATTTGGCATTTGGCTTATTTTTGCTGGATCAGAAGCAAGATTAATAATCCAGGCCAACATATGTAAAAGAAATTTGTTGTTCCGTTTTGCTTATATATATTCTTCAGTTGAAATGAAATAGATAACTGCAATGTTTCTCTGTAGTTGCCTACAAGGTAACGAGGAAGAAGTCTGATGAAACTTTGAAGGTGCTGCATACAATTCTATTTAATGGGAGGAGAGGGAAGGTGAGCATCTCTTTGGGACCTTTCACATTCTTCATCTCCAATAGTCATAATTCTAGATTGTTCAATCATGGGCATACCTCTTGGGGTTCTTGACCAGTGATTTTGGACTCAGCTGTCGCAGCTTCTATCTTAGCAGCAAGTTTGCTAATAACTTTTGTATGTGTGTCATTCTTGTTGCTTCAACAGGCTGCTCAAATCAAGACAAACATATTGGGCTTCTCTGGTTTCGTTTGGCATGGAAATGAGGTGTGTGCAGCATCACACATGAAGATTGTCTTGTATATGCCTTTTGCTTTGTAGATAATTGTGTCTTTGGTATTTGCAGAAAAAGGCAAAAGAGAAAGTAAAAGAAAAGCTTGAAAAATGCAACAAAGAAAAACTCTGGGAGTTTTGTGATGTGTTGGACATAAATATCAGCAAGGCTACAGCAAAGAAGGTCATTCTGACTTTCAATTTCGGAGTTCTAAATATTTATCAGTCATGTCTGGTTGTACCAAGTCTATACTAAGTCATTTCCCCATTTAATTAAATACAGCAACTTATTGTTGCATTTTTCTCGAAACAGGAAGATATTATTACAAAACTGATTGATTACTTGGAGAAACCTCATGTGACTGGCGGCAATCTACTTTCTGAGAAAGAGATGGTAATTGGGTTTTGAAAAAAATCTTTTCTTTTGATAGTCATTGTGCATCTTACGTCATTTTAGAAACATTCTGTTAAAACAGTCTAGTAAGGGAGCAAAACGCAAGAGAACTCCCAAGCAAAGTTCACCAGCATCTGGCTCTAAACGATCAGCGAAGGTAAAAACAAATCTCCCGATTAAATTTATAAGGTCATGGAAAGGGTTTTGATTTTTTTCTTATTTTAATGCATAGCCTAGAGCTGGAGGGTTGCTTTCACATTACTCATGTTATTAACTCCTAGGAGAATGTGTGCCTTACTGTACTTTATGTGAAACTGTGCATCATTGGTCTGTGTCCTGCCAAGTACCTAAATCTGATTATATTATGTGTATGTCATTTGCAGAGCCAAAGAAAGTCTGAGGAAGGAACAAATGGTATCAAAAAGAGTTTATCTCATTCTGATGATGAGTCTGAAGAGGAGAAAGAGGAAGAGGGAGAAGAAGAAGAAGAAATACTAGAGAAAGAGGAGAAGGGAGAAGAGGAAGAGGAGAATGAAAATGACATTCCTGATAAATCTGAGGATGAGGCTCCTCAACCTTCTGAAAGCGAGGAGAAAGATGCATCTGAGGAGAATTCTGAAGAAGAAACTCCAAAGAAGAAACGTGGTTCTAGATTATCAGCTGGGAAGAAAGAATCAGCAGCAGGAAGAGCCAGAAACAAGAAATCTGCAGTTTCTGCAAAATCCAGTCCACCACAGAAAGTTACACAGAAGAGATCATCTGCCAAAAGAAAGAAAACTGATGATGACAGTGATACAAGTCCAAAGGCGTCCTCCAAGAGGAAGAAGTCTGAAAAGCTTACCAAGGCCTCCTCAGCTCCGTCAAAATCTGCATTAAAAGAAAAGCCAGGTTTGGTCATTATCTTTTTGTTTTTATCTAATCTTTCCACTACGATGATTTCTTAGTTGAATAAGAGCACACGCTGAGGGTAGGGCTTGTGGATGCATTGGAAAATTTTGTTCCCTGACATCATTTGCAGAAGCTACCCAATGTTGCAACCACTTATGTTTTCTGACAGCATGTTTATCTGTGTTTGTTGCTACGCGAAAAGTAAAAAGTGCTGGAAAAGGTAAAGACAAGCCTAGCGAGAAAATGCTGAAAAAAGCAATCGTTGATATCTTGAAGAGAGTGGACTTTACTACGGTGAGTAATTTTCCAATCTTTGATATTCTATACACCTAACCTAACTACTAAGGGTATGTGGAATAAAACAGTTTTGGTTCTGCCATTAGTTGCATGAAAATACCTGCAGTTTTTAAATCTGATTAGAAGTTTGTTGTACTACATCTTTTCAAACTGTGGATCGTCTTCTATACCTTGATAACATAATAAGAGCATTTCTGTTCTTCTGCAGGCTACATTCACGGACATCCTCAAAGAACTCAGTATGAACAGATTGGTTTTAGTCATTTCTTTCTTTAGGAATCTTTAGTTATATATGTAAACTCATTGTTTCACCTGTCTTGCAGCTAAGGAATTTGAAGAAGATCTCACCTCAAAAAAGTCATCTATAAAGCTGATGATCCAAGATGAGCTCACCAAATTAGCAGAAGAGGCTGAGGAAGAGGAAGAAGAGGAGGAGAAGAAAGAAGAGGAGGCAGAGAAAGAGAAAGCAGGAGGGTCCGGTGGTGGTGAGGAGGTGAAAGCTTAAATTCCTTTCTGATGTTGTCGCATATATTGAGTCTCTCTCCCCCTTACAGGTACTGTGCCTTATGGCTAGTAGTCATCTGAAGAATGTATTAGTTAAATCTGTGGATGTAATCTTTTGTTGTTGGAGTCTGAGTTGCGCAAAACAGCTTTACTTTTGGTAGAAACAAGAGGAAGAAGCTGCATAGTCAAATGATAGGTTTCTTGTAATAGCATTTAACATAAAGCCTCCTTGGACTGCCTTTTGATTTGTGAGGCTCTCTTTTTAAGACATTGTCAAGCTTCTCTAGTTTTTTTCTTCTCGGTTGATGGAGTCCAATGGTATAGTAAATGAATTATGCTCAACATGCGACCTTTCGATTTTGAATCTAGTATTTGAATATCACACAAGGATGTTATGCTCAACTTGTACTCTTGGTCTCATCGGCAAATTTACGAAGGCAAATCCAAGACAAGGAATGCAGGGATTGGTAAGATTTCACTGTCATCATCAGCACATACAACAAAGAGAGTTTGACAAAGAAGAAAGTTCTGTTTTCTTAGGACTAATATCTACAGACCAGAAATTATGAAGTGTACGTACTCTTGAACTATACAAGCTTCCCCCTAAAATAAAAAAAAAAATCTGTGCTCTTCTTCTACATCAATTTTGGAACAGATATTATATGTATGAAATGATATTTCTTTCAGTTTGAGTGGTAACTTATTTCACAAGAGGAGCATGTGATTCTTTGATACAACAAGAACCTCCCTTTATATTTGATCGGGCGTCAAATGGTTTCTGTGTATTTTTGATACGAAGGGAACACCCAAAGGCCACAAAACCGGTTTTATTGCAAAATGGATTTCCGGTTAAGGATTAACTGGAGTTTGGAGTAACACAGTAGAAGCATTGAAAGTTTTTCAAAAGAAAACATATTTACATACTAATATGGGTGATCTACTAGATTAAAGTGAAAGTAAAAGCTAATTATTTAAATAGAGCAAATGTTTGAAAATTGCTATAATAATTTATTTAGTTTTATATTTGTCTTTTTATAATGAGTAATAAAAAAATGTATTTACGAAAATGTCATTAATGAAATATGCTACGTAAGCGATCAACTCTACTACACTAATAGAGTGCGACATAATAGAGTTAAAGTGTGTTTAGTAGAGTTGACATGAATTAAAAATCGTGTATAGTAGAGTTAGATTTTATGCGTAATAGAGTTTAAATTTCGCGTTTTAATCAACTCTACTACACTACTTAGTAGTTTTTAAGTGCGTGTAGTAGAGTTGAGTTGTGCAAAAATCCGTGCATTATATAGTTAAGAAGTTTAACTAGTTAGAGTGTTAGTGCCTTTTTTGTAGGCTGCACTTTTAATCGATTTCATCAGTTTCTGAAACGATACTCTTCCCCATGGATGCCTCTCGAATTTCTCAAAATCTGCAACCAATTTAGCAGAACTAGAAGGAATCCTACTATTTACGTGACAACGATATAACTCTACATGCAAAACCACTAACAAGTCTACCATCTTACTCTTCTCGAAAGACCACCCTCTACATCTCCCCAACACCTCTTTCAACTCTACCCATGTAGAGCCTTCACCAACCCCTAAACCCATTTCTTCCCAAAGCTCTTCGTGGGAAACATTTCTCACATTACAACACTCATCGAAGTTATTGCAATTAAGCTGCGTTATTTCCGCAAACTCGTGTAGAGAAAACCTCGTAGGCCGAGACCCAAACAACATCCACATCTCATACTTCTTTTTTATTAGTAGTTGATGCATTAATAAATACTGTATATGCCTCATTGTAAACATGTAGTCGGAGTGTGCGAGCTTCAGAAAAACGCCTAGGCAAGAGTTCTCCTTTATGTCTACATATGCATCCTCACCAATACCCTTGATCATATTACCAATGTTTTTAAGATTAAAGTAATGATTAATGCTTCGGTTCTTCATCACCGGAAGACCGTGTTTGAAAAGGTTCTCCGGGTACTTCATCTCAGCCATATCTAAAGATGAAAACAAACGATAAACATTAAAAACCCAACTCCACTATATGCAAATAAACTCTACTACACTACAATATATCTCCACCAAAATCATCGTAATCCTCAATCCAACTCTACTACACTTGCCCCTAACTCTACTAAACATAACTCTATCAACTCTACTACGCTATGACATAAAACACTAATCAACTCTACTACACGGAAGCCAATTCTACTACACTACAACCTATCTCTATCAAACGTCAGACTAACTCTACTACACTCAACATATCTCTAATACACTTCACCCTAACTCTATTACACACAATCTAACTCTACAACACTACAACCTACCTCTGCCAAACGTCAAATATTACACTTAGCCTATCTCTACTACACTTCACCTTAACTCTACTACATAGAATCCAACTCTACTACACTACAACCTACCTTTACCAAAAGTTAGACTAACTCTATTACACTAAGCCTATCTCTACCACACTTCACCCTAACTCTCTCAACCCTCAGAACTAGTTACAAATTATATCACATTGGCTCAGACCCATGATGAACTCTACTTGACAAACACACAAGAAGAAGATGAAGAACAAAAACCCAAATGTCGAGAAATCGAGAAACCCAAATTTCGCGAAATCGACAAACCCAAATGTTGCGAAAAGACAAACCCAAATGTCGCCGCGAAGAAGAAGAAGAAAAGAAGAAACTTACGTTTTATAAAGAAGACGACAATGGAGACGACGAGTAAGAAGAAGAAGAAGACAACAAGTAAGAAGACAACAACGAAAAAGACGGCGTCGACAATAAGTAAGACGGCGAAGAAAAGAAAGTGAGGAAAACGGCAGTTAGATTACTTTTTGTTTCAAAAGTGTAATCATAATTACATCCTTTACTTTTTTTTAGAACAAAAACTGTTTACTTTTGTTCTAATTAAGCAATTTTTTCTATTAATATATGTTAGTTTGGTTCGGTACTAGCGATCCACGAAATGCATCAAACATGAAATCTAAACCGTTCATTAAACCTCTTTAAATAACCAAATCGGACCACGATGCTTCATTCCAGATCTGACGTGGCATTAAACTGTATTTAAAATCCGGTTTTGCGTCCGAATTTCTCTCTCCTAAAAAAGAGAAAAAAGAGGAAAGCTATTTGTTCTGTTTCGAAAGGAAGAAAGGGAAAAAATAGAAAAAAAGTAAACAGAGGAAGAAAAAGAACTCAGTGCCGAGTCTTGTGACACTGAGGTGAGATTCCAAAAGTCTTCTGCTTTAGAACCCTGAGGAGACTACAAAAGAAAACCTTTTTGAGCATTATGTTTCGAGCTTTGTTTGAATCCGCATGTTCCGTTGCTTGGGTGTCCTTGTTTATTTGAAGTTGCGAGAAGAAGTTAGGGTTTCTCATACGAATTTCGATGTTTTCTGAATTTATTGTCTTTTTCCTATCTGATTCTTTCAAATTAGCTGAAATATGCGCGAATTTGACTAATTTCGAGAGATTCGAGTGGTAAAATATAAGTTTGTAGTTTCTCTGAATTTGTGTGGCGTAAAGCTTACGAGATTTCTTTGATTAAAGCGTGGTTTTTGGTTTCAGTTATCCATTAAGATCTTTGTTTCTTCAGAATGGATAGGAAGTGAATATAAATGATGAACCTTTCAGATTTGATTTCTTAATGCCTTCCTGGAATTTTAAACTCATATAATCTGAATTCTTCATCCAAAGTTTTTCATTAAGCTCTTCTTGTTCAGATCTAAAGTGGGAATAAGAGATGATACGGATCACGCATAAGATCTAATTAGAATTTTTCTTAAGGTTTCTTCGTAGCCCTATGGTTGACCAGCCTCGTATTTTCATCAAGAGTTATAAAAAGGATTCCTGGAGTTCAGAATCTTATATAGATGCCAAAATAAAGTGAATGCCTTTATTCGTGAACCCTTTTCTTGCTACTCTTTGTGTGGCTTCTGTTCGGAAGATGTTGTACTTGTTTATGGGGGATATTAATTTCTGCTATCACAGCAATCCTAATCCTCTGTATTGATTTCTCATGCACAGCCTTTGATAATAACAAGAAGTATTTTTGGTGGAAGGATCTACTGAACTGTATTAAACATGGGAGAAGGTGATACCGTTGAGCCAACAGAAAACAAGACTAGTTCTCTTGAAAAGCCATCAGAGGCTATGTCTGGAAAAAAACAGGAAGAGAGTGCTGGAGGTAAGGAAGCACAAGAACTTGTGAAAGATGAGGATATGGCTGAACCAGATAAAATGGAGATAGATGCTGAAATAAAGAAAGATGAAGAAAAAAGTGAGATGGAAGATAAAGAGTTAAACGTTAAGAAAAATGATGGCAATGCTGAAACTGAGAAAATGGAAGAAAAGGTACCTGTAGAGGCTACCAACATGGATGAAGATGCAGATGGGAAGAAAGAGCAAATTGGTGATGATTCAGTGGAAGATACTATAACGAAGGAAAACGTGGAATCTAAAGACAATGACATTGCCAAAGATGAGGAAAAGCAAGAGACCAAAGAGACAGATATGTCTGAAGCAGAAGACAAGAAAGATGGGAAAGAATCAGAACATGTAGGTGAAAAAGCAAATGGAACAAAAGATGGGAATACAGGAGACATCAAAGATGAAGGTAAACTGGTAGATGAAGACAAGGGGACAGAAAAGATTGAAAAACTGGAGAATGTGGATGAAAATAAAGAAGAGGGGAATGTGAGCAAGCAGAATGAAGAGTTGATTAAAGAAAGAAAGGAGAAGGAAGGTAAAGAAGAGAACAAAAAAGAGGAAGTTGAGGTGGTAGATGCAAAAGCAGGGAGTGAGGATGAGAATGACAATGGAACAGTGGACAGCAAACATGTCATGGAAGATGAGAAAGAAGACAGAAATGATGATAAGGAAGCTGAAATAGCAGAGGGTGATGATGATAAGGAAGATGAAAAAGAAGAAAGTAAGGGGTCTAAAAAGCATGGGAAAGGGAAGGGTTCTGGAGACAAACAGCATGCAGAACCTAGGACTCCTTTCTCTGATCGCCCTGTGCGTGAGCGTAAATCTGTTGAGAGGCTTGTTGCAGTGATTGATAAAGACTCTTTGAAAGAATTTCATATTGAAAAGGTTTGCCAATGATTTCCTGAGTTGCCTAGAGCTTCATTGACATATATGTTCATAATTATCTTTTGGATATTACAGGGGCAAGGTTCATGTCTCAAAGATATTCCCAATGGTATGTTCATATACGCTTTCTGTTCTGCTTTGTGAATATTCATTTGAAATGTTTCATTTGGCATTTGGCTTATTTTTGCTGGATCAGAAGCAAGATTAATAATCCAGGCCAACATATGTAAAAGAAATTTGTTGTTCCGTTTTGCTTATATATATTCTTCAGTTGAAATGAAATAGATAACTGCAATGTTTCTCTGTAGTTGCCTACAAGGTAACGAGGAAGAAGTCTGATGAAACTTTGAAGGTGCTGCATACAATTCTATTTAATGGGAGGAGAGGGAAGGTGAGCATCTCTTTGGGACCTTTCACATTCTTCATCTCCAATAGTCATAATTCTAGATTGTTCAATCATGGGCATACCTCTTGGGGTTCTTGACCAGTGATTTTGGACTCAGCTGTCGCAGCTTCTATCTTAGCAGCAAGTTTGCTAATAACTTTTGTATGTGTGTCATTCTGGTTGCTTTAACAGGCTGCTCAAATCAAGACAAACATATTGGGCTTCTCTGGTTTCGTTTGGCATGGAAACGAGGTGTGTGCAGCATCACACATGAAGATTGTTTTGCATATGTCTTTGCTTTGTAGATAATTGTGTCTTTTGTATTTGCAGAAAAAGGCAAAAGAGAAAGTAAAAGAAAAGCTTGAAAAATGCAACAAAGAAAAACTCTGGGATTTTTGTGATGTGTTTGACATAAATATCAGCAAGGGTACAACAAAGAAGGTCATTTTGGCTTTTAATTCCGAGTTCTAAATAGTTCCCTTGTTGAGCAGATTTTTCAGTCATATCTGGTTGTACCAATTCTATACTAAGTCATTTCCCCATTTAATTAAATACAGCAATTTATTGTTGCATTTTTCTCGAAACAGGATGATATTATTACAAAACTGATTGAGTTCTTGGAGAAACCTCATGTGACTATCGACAATCTAGTTTCTGGGAAAGAGAAGGTAATTGGGTTTTAAAATATTCTTTTCTTTTGATAGTCATTGTGCATCTTACGTCATCTTAAAAACATTCTGTTAAAACAGTCTAGTAAGGGAGCAAAACGCAAGAGAACTCCCAAGCAAAGTTCACCTGCATCTGGCTCTAAACAATCAGGAAAGGTATCAATGAATACTCTAGTGCTGGAGGGTTGCTATTTTATTACTCATGTTATTAACTCCGAAGAGAATGTGTGCCTTAATGTACTTCATGTATCCTGGCCAAGTACCGAAATCTGATTATATTGTATGTATTTCTTTTGCAGAGCCAAAGAAAGTCCGAGGAAGGAACAAAGGGTGTCAAAAAGTGTTTATCTCGTTCTGATGATGAGTCTGAAGTGGAGAAAGAGGAAGAGGGAGAAGAAGAAGAAAAACTAGAGAAAGAGGAGAAGGCAATAGAGGAAGAAGAGGAGAATGAAAATGGCATTCCTGATAAGTCTGAGGATGAGGCGCCTCAACCTTCTGAAAGCGAGGAGAAAGATGGATCTGAGGAGCATTCTGAAGAAGAAACTCCAAAGAAGAAACGTGGTTCTAGATTATCAGCTGGGAAGAAAGAATCAGCAGGTAGAGCCAGAAACAAGAAATCTGCAGTTTCTGCAAAATCCAGTCCACCACAGAAAGTTACACAGAAGAGATCATCTGCCAAAAGAAAGAAAACTGATGATGACAGTGATACAAGTCCAAAGGCGTCCTCCAAGAGGAAGAAATCTGAAAAGCTTACCAAGGCCGCCTCAGCTCCGTCAAAATCTGCATCAAAAGAAAAGCCAGGTTTGGTCATTATCTTTTTTTTTTTTTAATATAATTCTTCCACTAAGATGATTTCTTAGGTCGAATAAGAGCACACACTGAGAGTGTAGGGCTTGTGGATGCATTGGAAAATTTTGTTCCCTGACATCATTTGCAGTACCCAATGTTGCAACCACATGTTTTCTGACACATGTTTATCTATGTTTGTTCCTATGCAAAAGTAAAAAGTGCTGGAAAAGGGAAAGACAAGCCTAGCGAGAAAGTGCTGAAAAAGGCAATCGTTGAGATCTTGAAAAGAGTGGACTTTAATACGGTGAGTAATTTTCCAATCTTTAATATACACCTAACTACTAAGGATATGTGGAAATGGGTTCTGCCATTAGTTACATGAAAAAACCTTTATTTTTTGAATATGATTGGAAGTTTGTTGTACAACATATTTGCAAACAGTGCATCGTCTTCTATACCTTGATAACGTAATACGAGCATTTCTGTTCTTCTGCAGGCTACATTCACGGACATCCTCAAAGAACTCAGTATGAACAGATTGGTTTCAGTCATCTCTTTCTTTATGATTTTTTTGGTTATATATGTAAACTCATTGTTTCACCCGTCTTGCAGCTAAGGAATTCGAAGAAAATCTCACTGCAAGAAAGTCATCTGTAAAGCTGATGATCCAAGAGGAGCTCACCAAATTAGCAGAAGAGGCTGAGGAAGAGGAAGAAGAGGAGGAAAAGAAAGAAGATGAGGCAGAGAAAGAGAAAACAGGAGGGTCCGGTGGTGTGGAGGAGGTGAAAGCGTAATTTCCTTTCGGATGACGTCGCATATATTGAGCCTCTCTCCCCCTTACATGTTCGGCTGCCTCATGGCTGGTAGTCATTTGGCGAATGTATAAGTTAAAAATCTGTGGATGTAATCTTTTGTTGTTGGAGTCTGAATTGCGCAAAACAGCTTTGCTTTTGGTAGAAACAAGCTGCATGGTCAAATGATAGGTTGCTTGTATGTCTATAGCATTCAACATAAAGCCTCCTTGGACTGCCCTTTGATTTGTGAGGCTCTCTTTTTAAGACTGTGTCAAGCTTTCTTTAGGTTTTGGCTTTTGAGTTTATGGAGTCCAATGGTAATAAATGAATTATGCTTAACAATCAACATGCAACCTTTCGTTTTTGAATATATTATTTGAATATCACATAAGGATCTTATGCTCAACTTGTATCCTTGGTCTTATCTCTATTGACACCTCTACGAATTTACCAAGGCATATTCAATATAAGTAATGCAGGGATTGGTCAAATTTCAGACATCATCAGCACAAACAACGAAGATAGTTTAACAAAGAAGAAAGTTCTGTTTTTTGAGGACCAATATCTACAGACCCAAAAGATTGGTTCACTTTGAACTACACTAAGATTTCTCCTGAAACAACAAAAGAATATGTGCTCTTCTTCTACATCAATTTTGGAGAACAGATATATTATGTATGAACTGATGTTCTTTCAGTTTGAGTCGTAAACTGTCTCACAAGAGGAGCATGTGATTCTTTGATTCATCGAGAACCTTCCCTTCATATTTGACCGCGTAAAATGGTTTCTCTGTTTTTTATTCGAAGGGAACACCTAAAGGCCACAGAACCGGTTCGATTGCAAAATGGAATTTCGGTTAAGGATTAACCGGAGTTGGGAGTAACACAGCAGAAGCATTGTAATTACACTTCGCTTTCTTCTTCTTCTCTCTCTACTCCAGAGTTTGAGTTTGAGTTTCGATCTATAAAGTTCCCAACTTTCCGTAGAATTTAAAATGGGAAGTGGAAGAGATAGAGACGATCCTTTATCATTTACTAGCAATCCATCATCGGCCTCGTCTCCGGTTACTGTATCTGACTATCTAGACAACTTTCTCGGCGAACCCACCTCACGCTCCGGGAGTTTTCAGAGCGAGAGCTTGCTCAGTGGAGGCGGTGGAGAAAATATCAGCGACGCTGATTTCGGATTCGCTCGTCCCGATTTCCGATCGGAGCAACTCGCTGGAACCGTACAGTTTTATGAGAGGCATGTCTTCTTGTGCTACAAAAAGCCTTCCGTTTGGCCCGCCAGGATCGAGGCGGCTGAGTTCGATCGATTGCCCAGGCTACTCTCTGCGGCTGTTTCGGCTAGAAAGGGTAGCATGAAGAAGGAGGTGAGTTTTCTATTACGCCATTTTCTGACTTCATCAGATGGATTCAGCTTCTTTGCTGTTAAGTTGAATCCAGATTCCTAGTGTATTGCTTGATCTTCGTTGATGCAGCTTCTTGGCTTTGTGATTCGAGCACATTTTAGTCACTGAACTCATCAGATGGTTTCAAGCCTCCCAAATACGCATAAAGCAGTAGCAGTCTCTTGTTTTGAATTACCAAAAATATTTGGTTAAGATCTTAATGGGTTATGAAAACTCTGTCCTGGGGACTATTGGGATTTCCTTATTTGTCAGATAAGGGAAAGTGTCTATTTTTAGTAAGTTTTATAATAGGTAACAACATAATAACTTGTCTATTTGCTTCGAAATGGGTTCATGGAACACGCAATTCCATTTTTGAGCTACTATGCCAGTGGTGAATATAGATGTTGCTTGCTTGTCATGGGATAGTCTTAAGATCTCTTATCGTTATGTCTTACGTTTTTTTTTGGTACTTTCCATTGCTCTGTAGACTCGACTCACAATATGTGAGGGCCATGATGGAACAGAGACATCCAATGGTGATGTACTTATTTTTCCTGATATGATCAGATACAGGTAAGGGGTCCAAGTACTCCTAGTTGGAGACTTCTTTATACATGCTTCCGTTTTCAAAAGTGGGAATTTTTTTACAGTTTCAATTTTTTTTAAATTGCAGAAGGTTGACTCATTTTGATGTGGACACATTTGTGGAAGAGGTGCTTGTGAAGGATGGTGAATGGCTGCCTGGAAATCCTGAATTACTAAAAGGCTCGTACGTTTTTGTATGTTCCCATGGATCCCGAGATCGGCGATGTGGGGTTTGTGGGCCGTCGCTGGTTAGTCGATTCAGAGAAGAACTTGAGTTTCATGGTCTTCAAGGTAAAGTGTCAGTTAGCCCATGTTCTCACATAGGTGGTCACAAGTACGCTGGGAATGTTATCATCTACAGATCAAACATCAACAGACAAGTCACAGGACACTGGTGAGTAAGACGTATAGATTTACTGACTAGTTTGAGGGGACATTCATCACTGGACATTGATCATGTGGTTTATTAATAAATTTGAATGAAGAGATCAAGAATGTATTGAAAAAGGTTCAGGATAGGGTGATACTTTAATTGGTATCTTCAAAATTAAGATGTAACTGGAACATGGAAGTTCCCTGCGATGGTCGACTTGATGATTGAACCATTTGCGTCTAGGTATGGGTATGTGGCTCCAGAAGATGTACCTGTTCTTTTGGAGCAGCACATCAACAAAGGTGAGATTGTAGACCGGCTCTGGAGGTAAGTACAAAGTTTCTTAGTCCGCCTGTTTGTTCCTAGTTTTCACGTTACTTGGTAATAAGTAGTAACACATTATGGTTTTCTGAATTTTAGGGGTGAAATGGGTCTATCAGAACAAGATCAAAAGAGAACTCAAGAGAGACGGTTTCAGGTATATGGTGCAGTCCATACGGTAAAGAGCAATGGGAAAGTGACTCAGGAATCATCAGTGCACAGCTCCGATGTTTTCTGTTGCCAATCACGAGCTGCAGAACCGAATGGTTGTTGCCAACAAAATGGGAACAGATCCTCCTGCTGTCAAGATGACAAAACTCTGATGTTGTCTCTGGAAACATCCGAAGATAATCAACTTGAAAGTGAAAACAACACTGAGAAACTTACACCCGGAAGAAAAATTGCGGAAAAAACTTTCTTTAGAATTAATAGTGACAAAGGATCTTCAGCACGTAAGGTTTGTGGAATACCAACATGGCTAGAGAGCTGGGAACGAGAAGATACATATGCTGCCCTTGCTGTTGTTTGCGCTGTTGCTTCCGTGGTTGTTGCGTATAGCTGCTATAAACAGTTGTAATGAAGAAATTTATAGCCGGAAGACGATTGTGTATTATTAATATATTATACAATGTGATTGTGTTTCAGCTTTCAAACGACGTTTCCCCTTCGTTCAAAAGGAGGGTTCATGTAAGAACTGTTTGATAATATGTATCCAAGTTATCTCTGAGCTTCTACTTCTCAAGATTTAAACTTTCGGCTATAGATTCACGAAACATTTCAACTTTTTTACATTGCATGTGAGCAGTCTCAAGAGCGAAAAAGCTAAAAACATTTCAGAAGTTTCGAAGAATGGCACTGACAAAGAATTATAAAGTGTTTTCACAATTTCAGAATACTAGACAGCAGATTGAACAGATCACTTTGATAATCTACTGGCAGTTTTCTTGCTCAAAGATCTCAAAAGAAATCAAATTCCAGATAATTACTCTGCTCAGACTTGACGCTGGTAGATGTGGCTGCAACTGGAGTAGCAGGCGCACTCTCATATTCAACTGGTTTTGGTATCTCAGGTGGGCTAGCACATCGAACCAATGCCCAATTCACTCCTTCAAAGAAAGGATGTTGCTTCATTTCGGTTGCACCACGCTTATATGCTAGTCTATGCTGAGGCTCCTTTACAAGTAGACTCCTAATCAAATCCCTAGCAGCAAAACTGACAACTGGAGATTCAGGGAAACGCAGAGGCTGACCTACAACATTGAAGAGTGTTGCTCGGTTTCCTGACCCTTTAAACGGGGTTTTACCAAACAATAGCTCATACAGGAATATCCCAAAAGTCCACCAATCAACCGCACTCCCATGCCCTTCACCTTTGACGATCTCTGGGGCTAAGTACTCATGTGTGCCAACAAATGACATTGAGCGAGCACTTGTGGGCTCAGCAATCAGCTCGGGCAAAGGACTAACCTGGTTTCCAGTTTCATTTTTCATTTTCTTTTCTTTCTTGGATTTACTTGAGAAAAACCGTGGAGAAAAGCATGTTGTAGGAGCGGAAATGCAAGATGGCTGTTGGATGCAAGCAGGTTGCGCACAATAACCTGAGCTCCTTTGCCCTTCAGTCACAAGAGCAGTTGATCTGACCACTGTGGGGCTAACTGTACACCTCAAGGAGAGGTCGAAGTCAGAAAGCATTACATGACCATCATCTCTCACAAGAACATTCTCTGGCTTTAGATCTCGGTAAATGATCCCAAGCATATGAAGATATTCCATTGCAAGAAGTACCTCCGCTACATAAAACCTGGAAAAACGTAAGAAAAGCCAAATGATTTAACACAAAGGTGTAATCTATGATACACAATATTAGTTTGATTATGACTCACAGAAAGTCTTACTTTGCTGCCTGTTCCGAGAATCGTTTCCCGGGCTGTCTTTGTCGAAGGGTATGCAAGTCACCTCCAGGACAGAACTCCATAACCAAAAACGAGAACTTCTCAGTCTCGAAATGACTATACAAAGTTGGGAGAAAAGGGTGGTCAAGACACTGCAATATCTCCCTCTCAGTCTGAGCTCTAAGAAGCTTTTTACGGCTAGCCAAAGCTCCTTTGTCCATAACCTTCATTGCAAAATAACACCTTGTTCCATGTAACTCAGCAAGATGGACAGTTCCAATATCCCCACAACCCAACCTCTTCAAGAGCCTAAAATGGTTCAAACCCAAAACACCATGTTTTGTTCGGACAGCTTGTATTGCTTCCCATCTTACGTCATTTGCCTTGTGAGGCTTGTTGTTGCTACATAAGCTACTACATGTGCTCTCATCACTGATATCACTGCTTGTGCTTGGTCTACATGTGTTACTCTTTCCAATCTCAGCACGATCAGACTGTTCATTAACTTCAACTTCTCCGCCGGTTTTACTGTCACTACTTGGAGCAAAAGACAAAGTTGAAGATACTTGATCTGCCAAAGTGTTGACTGAGACACTTTGACTGGAATTGGAAACCGACGTTTGCAGCGTTTGCTTAATGCCCTTCTCCTTATTAGTCTCTGAGAGAACTCCAGAACCAACCTTCGAGGCCATGAACAGATTAGCTATCTACTTAACACCCAAAATCACTATTGTAATCAATCCCCTCCGATAATGACCTGAGGCCTGCATTGAGCAAAACATAGCATCTGTTAAATAATATCAAGAGAAAGTTTACATAAGAAAAAAGAACAAAAACAGGTTGTGCCATTGGGTCGAAAATGGAGGGAAATCATGGTAAAATCAACGATACAGCATTAGACTAACAGATAATCGTCTGAGCTCTCATTCCTCTTAATCAAGAAATAACCTTTACCATAGAACTGAGCAGATAAACACAGAAACTCCAAAGTTGCTTCTTTTAAAAGAGAAGGTAAACTCAGAGCTTAGCCAGCTCAATCATTGCTAAGGTATTTCTAAGTTCTAACAGGATCATATAACTGATACATAAAATTTTTAATTTTTATATAGAAAGGAGGTCGAAAAAAAGAAGTTTTCGCTCTACCACGTTACGGATCTCGAACTCAAATTCAGTGACTGTGAGTAACATACAATTACTCAAACCAAATTCAATATTTCAACATCAAGGAACACTTCAGACTCTGACTCTCCAATTAACCAAAACTATCATAAACCCTAGTCAAACATTTCATGCAAAGTAGACTTTTTCCAAGTTTTAAACAGATCTTAGAAAACTAAGAACAATCAAGCTAAGCTCTTCTGGATCTAGACAGAAACATCTAGGAAAACACAGATGCAAAAGAAGATAAAGAACGGAAACTGAGGAGAAATACCGAGAAATCCTTACCTGAAAAACAGCTTTGGGATTGAAAGATCTCAACAAAAAAATTTCTCAGGAATCAGACAGAGAAAGAAGAAGAGAGATACCAAAAAAGGAAGAACGAGATTTTCATCATGTATCAGTAAAGAGAGAAGAGATTGAGGAACTCATCACCTTACTTCCATTGGAAATGGAGAGAGAGATGATGATGATGAATCAGAGAGTAAGAAAAGAGAGTTGGGTCTACCATGAAAAGAGGAGAGAGGTGGTCAAAGCAAAAGTTTTCGACTTTTTTTTAGGGCTTTTCATTTCTTTTTTCATGTATTTCTCATTACTGCAAGACAAAAGCTTTCGAGTCTTAACAAAAAAAAGCTTTCAAGGATGCTTATTTGTAATTGCGACGATAATTATTACCATAAATTATGTCCTTAAATTATTTACAGATATGTATTGTAAATGACATATTTGAGATTTATTATTTCATTAATTACATCAGTAATAGTATCCATAGTTCACATATTTGCTTACCATTTTCCTTAGCAAGAAGGTTCTCTAGATATTAAAATTTACTCTTTGCTTTTAAAAGCTGGATCTTTTGGGTCCTTCAAATGAATATATTTTGATCGAATTTTGGAATATCCAGTCTTATTATTTGTGTACAGAAACTAAATTAAAAGTAAAAACCTAGATTTTGAAAGAAGAAGATTAGTGTGAGAGAAGTAATTATGAGGTCCCCCAACAGAGAGAATCTGACAAAGATGGATGATGTATTAAATAGATTGTCATGTTTCGCCACAAAGTCCCACTTTCGAAAGTTTCACATCTCTGCCCTAAGGAAAACTAGCTCAATCTCAATCCTCTTAAATTATTTTTTCAATTTTCCATCGATTTAATTCTATAATTTTAGGGTGAATTACTAAACTATTCTAAAAAATGAGTTGATTACATTTTTATTTTGAAAAGATTGAAATTACAAATCTAATCTTTCAGATCAAATAAGATAAGTTTATCTTATCTCCTTTGAAAAAAAAACCAATATTACGAAACTGTCATTAATGAATAATTTCATGTAAGCCGTACATAAAAAAAAAAAATTGGTAGATGTAGGTTTTCTTACATACTGTTATATAGGTTTTTCACGTATTATTATGTTTTTGTTATGTAATGTTATATAGGTTTTGCTGTGTATTGTTATGTAGGTTTTTCACATACTGTTATGTAAGTTTGTTATGTATTGTTATGTAGGTTTTGCTACGTATTGTATGTAGGTTGTTATGTATAGTTATGTAGGTTTTCACGTACTGTTATGTAGGTTTGTTATGTATTGTTATATAGGTTTTGTTACGTACTGTTATGTAGGTTTTTCACAAATGGTTATTTAAGTTTTATTACGTACTATTATGTAGGTTTTTCACGTACTGTTACGTAGGTTTGTTATATACTGTTATGTAGGTTTTTCAATTATTGTTATGTGGGTTTGTTATGTACTTTTATGTAGGTTTTTTATGTATTGTTATGTAGATTTGCTTAGATACCTAAGTATCATGTAATGACCATTTTACCTTGTCATTAAACCTCTAACTAATTGCAACATTTGATGGTATCATCGTCAACAACATATATATTTCATCAACCTTTATGGTATTGCCGATAAAATCCTCATATTTTTATATGGATCAAGTGGAAGTAATTTATGGAAGATAGATGCAAGAGGAATATCAATAGTTCTTTTATGTTGACAAGTCGTTTGGGAGAAAGTTCATACGAATCCAGGCAGAATTTTTTTTGGTGGAGTTAGTTTCATAGGTATGCAAGCAATTCCAGATGATTGAACAGTTATATGATGTCACTTTAAGTTATAGGAGACCGATTGAGGAAATGAGACTGCTTCCTGAATATACTTCACCTTTTTACTTATTTAATTTTGAATTAATCTGAATCTTTGTGTAGAAGTCAAGGAGGTATATAATGCGTCTTTATTAGGCCTGCGATTCGGTTCGGTTCGGTTCGGGTCGGAAATTTCGGTTATCGGTTATTTCAGTGTTTGAGAAATTTTCCGATTTAGAACCGAAATTGTATTCGGGTCGGTTCGGTTCGGGTAACGGTTTTTTCAATTTCCCACAATTTTCCGAGAAATTCCGAAACAACAAATGGAAACAGAAATAACCTAAAATTTCGGTTTAGTTTCGGTTAGTTTTTACGAAAATAACCGAAACTATCGGTTATTTTGGTATCCGAGAACCGAAATAACCGATTAACGATTCTAAAACCTGATGTAAAAATCACAGAACAAATGTACCAGTTTTAAAACAAACAGATGTACCAGTTTTACAAACAAACATCAAAACATATAAGTCCTCAACCATTGTTTGCATCTTGTCTCATCAATCCATCAGCTGCAAAAACAACAAAAGAATAGGGTCATTAACACATATAAGTCTATGAACTACTTTGCAAAGTAAAGATAAGTTTATGAACCTATAGAATCATGAAACTCTAGTTCCTCAATCATTTGGATTAAGTTTGCATGTTTTTCACTTTGAATTGAAGTCCTCAACCATTGTTGTAAACAAATCAAAGCCTCAATCATGAAAGGTGTAAGACAGCTTCTATAAGGGTCTAATACACGACCACTTGTGCTGAAAGCTGACTCTGACGCAACAGAGGAGACTTGAATTGCAAGAACATCTCTTGCAAGCTCAGATAAGATAGGGTATTTAATACTATTGTGCTTCCACCAACCTAAGATATCAAAGTCTAATCCCAGATTGTTTTTGGCTCGTGAGACTGTTTTTTCCAGCAAGTAAATGTCAAGTTCACTACTTGACTCTTCATTTGCAGACTCGTCTTCCATCTCTATATACAAGGAATCAAGCCTCTCATACCCATCGTCTTCTGACAAATCAAATAACATATTGGTACCTTGCTCGGACTCAACATTTTCACTTCTGTTGCATCCACTACATGAGGATCTTGTACTGCCAAGTCTAGTAGCATACTCCTCAAACAATTGCCTTATTACAGTTTTGATAGAAGTCTTCAAATGTTCACTCTCCATATTGCCTTTCCCATACAACTTGTCAAAACATAGAGAAACAAATTGTATCTTGTTTCTCGGATCCAAGACACTTGCAATTATAATAAGTGGATTCATATTCAGCATCCCATCCCAATACTTCTCAAACTTTTTCCTCATTTCTTTTGCTTCCTCACTTAGTTCAGAATCTTCATTACATGACAGAGATATTAAATTCCTCTCAATTGTTACAATCTCATTGTAACATAGTGAATAAGTTACTGACTTTGAAGCTGAGAACGCTAAAGTACAGTTGAAGAATATTTTCAAAAACTTCACAAACCTCTGAACCGAATCCCAATCAGAAGATGTTGGTGGACCTACACGCTTCTCACCTTCATCATCATTTTCTAGGAAGTATTCATGGTACAACTTATCCTCCGCCATCATCTTCTCAAAGCCTACTCTGAATTTCAGGGCAGCTGTCAACATAAGATATGTTGAGTTCCATCTGGTTGCACAGTCCATTGTCAAGCTGCCCCTTGTAACTTTTCCAGACAACACCCACATCTGAAATGAGTGTAATCTTGGACTAGATGCTCTAACATATTTCACTGCATTCCTAATTGCAGTGATACTACTTTTCACAGAACTTAAACCATCCCTAACTATTAGGTTTAGGATGTGTGCACAGCAACGCATATGCAAGTATTCCCCATCCCTAACTAAGGCAGAAGGGCTTTTCAATCTCAGCTTGTTTGAGAACAACTCCAAAGCTTTGTCATTTCCTCTAGCATTGTCAACCATGACTGTGAAAACTCCCTCAATACCCCACTCATCTAAACATTGGCTTAAATTCTCTGCAATTGTCTCTCCTTTATGATCTAAGACAAGCTTAAAGCTAATGATCCTCTTCTGCATCACCCAATTTGTATCAACCCAGTGTGCTGTTACAACCATGTAACTACAAGATGTTGTTGGAGCCACCCAAATATTTGTTGTCAAACTAACTCTCTTCCCAGCAGACCCAACTATGCTCCTAAGCTTCTGTTTCTCTTCCACATACATTGCAAATATGTCTGTTGTTGCTGTCTTCCTACAGTGGACAATGTAAATGGGAAGTAGATGATGACAAAATCTCCTCAACCCTTCTGATTCTACGAATGAGAAAGGCAACTCATTCAAGACGATCATCTCATTAACAGATCTCCTAAAGAGATGCTTGTCATACTTCACGGTGGTCATTGCCCCACTAATATCACTTGCTAACACCTTCTGTGTGCCAGATTCTAAAAATGCCTTATACATCTTGCATCTTAGAATGTGATTTCTCATACTACTTGTTCCTGTCTTCTTGCTATCACAGCCAATCTCAGCTCCACAATACTTGCAGGTACAGACTGCAAGATTGTCATCTTTCTGTGTGAAGTGTTGCCAAACCTCTGCCTATGTCCAGTCTTCTTCTTAGGTTTGGTTGGCATTCCAGACGTGGAGTGATCTGTAGCTGCCCTTTTACCCGTGACTGAAGGCTCTCTATTAACCTCTTCCTCTATGTTGTTGACATTGTTGTCCGAATGAGCAGACATCTTTACTGCTAACGAATCCATTATTAACCCCCTTTCTTTTTTTTGTTTTTCTAACTTATTTACTAATTCTAATTGTATACTAAATTAATACGAGCATTTGGTATACGAATACCACCTTCATTGTGATTAGATCACAATCAAGGTGCACACAATTAACACAATTCACACACATAAACACAATTCAAACAGATACTACTAGACTACCATCTAACAGAAACAGACATAAGTTTTCACTTAATCTAATTCTTCATTTAATCATCTTTTTCTTTGCTTTAAAACCGATTCTCCACTTAATCTAATTCTTAATTATTTTCTGTATTGTTATGATTTTATGATTTCAAATTTCCCCTAAACCATCATTCCGAACTCATTTCGTATTTACGGTTCGGTTCGGGTCGGTTCAGTTTGGTTCGAAAATTTTGGACCAATCGGAAATCGCAGGCGTAACCATAGAGATTCACATCCTACCTACCTAACATCTCTAAAAGATCAACATCGAATAGAAGAACTTACCTGATTTTTGGCTTGGGTCGATTTGGGGATTTCAGATTTTGTTTGCCGAAGTCGACAATAATCTTCCTACAATCTCAGAAACAACAAAATATTCAGATTAAAAACGATTAAACAATAAGCATAATCTAATTAATCAATCGATTCAAAAAAAATCGAAACCCTAGAAATTTTCCTAGTCGATTAAACCCGATTAAATCGATTCAAAGAGTGAAGGAGTTACCTGGAGTAAGCCGAGACGTTGAAGACTCGTCTTATCGGCGTCGGAGACTCGCCTGAGAGTCGCTCTGAAGATGGAACGTCGGAGACTCGCCTGAGACTCGCCTTCTTCGCGGCCGCGGAGGGTTTTTTTTTTTTAGGTTAAGTTTTTAATGAATTAGGTTAAGAAAATTAGTTTATATACTTCGGTTTTAACTCGGTTAACCGATAACTGAACCGAATTAACCTATAACCGATTGCATATTTTGAATTGTACCGATTCCCCTAAACCATCATTCCGAACTGATTCCGAAAACCGTATTTACGGTTCGGTTCGGTTCGGAAATCTCTGTTAGATCGGAAATTGCAGGCCTTGTCTTTATGTTGAATTTTATGAAAGATCGGATGTAGAATCAGAAGAAAAGGTAGTTTGTGATGAAAGTCTTCATGAGTCTGTAGCTGGGTAGTGTAGTAGGTTTTCAGATCAGTCTTGTAGGTTTTCAGAAAACCTAAAATTGGATGAAGATGATGAAGAAGATGAAGACGTTATAAGCATCTCTAACTATTGTGATGATCCTGATGGTGCCAGTTTTGGAGATGAAGAGTACACTCGTAGTAGAAATAACCTTAACAGTTTCTCTAAGCAAATGGAGTTCTTTTCTAGTGATGAGTTTGTGGGTTTAGGATTGAGTGATCTAGACTTAGCTACTGGGCGATGTTATCCACTAAAGAGGAGTTGTAGACAAGGTTAAAGATTCTTGCTGTAACCCATCGTTCTTATTTTGATGTTATAGCATCAATGCGATTCTTGTTGTGTGTGAAGTGTTGGGTGTCTGGATGTCAATGATATCTTAGAGGAGCATCAATTAACATTAACTCGTGTTTCTACACTAAAAATTACGTGGTATAACACACTTGTTCCATGACAGAGCGATCATGTCGTGCAAGACAAGCTAGTCCATATATTCTAGCTTGCCTTTACATTGATTTTGTTGGTGGTGTAGGTCCGCCTGTTCTGCTCCTTCATGTCTCCGAGTGTCTAAATAAACGCTATGGAGTTAAGATCAGTGGTCAAATGTAGGTTGTGTGGCAGTATTTTGTAGGATTATCTGTTAAAGTTATGTAGGTTTGTTGTCTGTACTGTAGGTTTGTTGGTACTTTCGTAGGTTTGTTGCCTTAAGGAAGGTTATTTTATATGGTGTAAGTTTGTTGTCTTTGTTGTAGGTTTGTTGTCTTTGTTGTACGTTTATTATCTTGTTGTATTTGTAGTAGGTTTGTTGTCTTGTTGTAGGTTTTTTGTCTTGTTGTAAGTTTATTTTCTTATTGTAGGTTTGTTATCTTTGATGTAAGTTCGTTGTCTTTGATATAAGTTTTTTGTCTTTGATGTAAGTTTATTTCCTATGATGTAGGTTTGTCGTATTTGATGTAGGTTTGTTGTCTTTATTGTAGGTTTGTTCTATTTAATAAAATTTTATTATCTTTAATGTAGGTTTGTTGTCTTTGATGTAGGTCTATTTTTTTTGATGTTGGTTTGGTGTTTTTCATGTAGGTTTAATGCTTTATTCATGGTGTAGATGAAATATTGGAAGACACACAACGTTCTAAAGGAAGCACGACATCTAGTTAGATGGTGCTTGGAGAGTAGTTATGAACAATTTCCTACATATTTATTTATGATAAGAACAGCGAATCTTGACACCCTTATAAAGTTTAACGTTGATCAAGACAACAAATTCAAGTTTCTCTTCATTGCGTTTGATGCGAACATCCAAATATATCCATTTATTCAGAAGGTTGTGGTCGTTGATGGTATATTTTTGCAAGGTAAATATAAAGGTCCTCTACTTACCGTCACAATGAAAGACGGAAATTTCAATATAATTCCAATTGTGTTCGAGGTAATTGACACCGAGAATGATGAATCTTGGTAATGGTTTTTTCGACAACTTAACTGTGTTATCCCGAATGATGAAGAACTAGCAATAATTTCAGATAGACATAGTTCAACAGGCAATGCGATAAAGAAAGTATACCCACGTGCTTGTAGGGGTATATGCACCTACCATTTGCGCAAGAATATCTTGTTAAAGTTCAATGGGGGGGGGGGGGGGGGGGGGTGAGTCTTATAAGTTATTTAAAAGAGTGGAAGTTGGGTGTAGGTTACAAGATTTTAGTGACTTATTTGCACCGAGTCAAGAACTCAGTCCTCTCATTCATGCTTATTTACTTAGTGTTGATATTCGGTTGTGGAGTCTTGTACATTTCCCCAGTAATAGGTACACCATTACCACAATGAACCCTCAAAAAAGACATCTAGGGTTAATCATTCAACAAACTTGAGTGTAAAAATCCAACAATCCCCACTGCTACTCTGTTACGGAGCTCATTTCCTCCTTGTCATCTTATACGACATACCAGTAAACCTCTCTTTTTGTTTCGCCGTTGCCATTTGTTTCACCAAGAGTGGGATCATCTTTGCGAAGACTTTTCATTGCCGCCCGACATTACAGACATGTACGAATCAAAGATTCTGATCTTACACTTTACCAAATCCACTTCCAACGCTACCCAATGAGCTCCCCCAACGTTGTGTACATAAGATAACACAAAACCTACATGAAATACACAAAAACTACTTAACAAATATGTAATACACAAAACTTATACAACATAACACAAACCTACATAAAATACTTAAGACTTACATAATAGAACACAAACATATATAACTGAACATACTACCTACATAACATAATACAAAACCTATATGACATAACAAAACATACATGTGTAGTCAACCAACCAAATCGAGTATCAGTTGTTGGCCACAGTTCCTTATATATCATTAGGTGAACGTAGAAATTGCAATTTTTACGAGGGCAATCACCATACCTAAAAACTTACATGTTACACAACAACATGAGCCAATAATTATTTATATTGCATATGAAGAGGACATACAAATCGCATGTGACGTATTCAACAAGTCTCGTCAGCTGGTGCCTCATAATCACCAAATAGATCATATATAGCGATTGAGTGGTTGAATCCTTGCACAATATGACTCACAATTGAACATTTTTTGAAGGACAAAATTTTTAAGAAAAAGAAGAAAGAATCATAAGCAGGTCTACAAACCTACATGACAGAAGTAAATACTACATAACAATAGTAAAACCTACATTACTAATCAATCCACAAACCTACATAATAGTAATAAAACCTACATAACGGTAGTAAAACCAACATTACTAATCAATTCACAAACCTACATAGCAGTAGTAAAACCTATATAACAGTAGTAAAACATATATTACTAATCAATCCACAAACCTAAATAATAATAGTAAAACCTACATAATAGTACTAAAACCTACTAAACATATAGTTTAATAACTTAAGAATCAACCAGCTTTATTTTTCCTTTCTCTTGTTGAACACGCCTTACAACCAAAGTCATTAGGTTGTCGGAGGCCTTTGTTGATTGTTCTTCCTCGAGCATTTTTCTAGTCATCAACAAATCATCATTATTTCGTAAAGTTATATTAATGATTTGATCATCTGGAGAACTTTTGTAGCGAATTAAATCTTTGCATGTTTGTACATCCCCTTATAAAAGAGAAATACATACTCGAGATTTGTCCTTTTCATTGCCAAACTCCTCCTCTATCATGTGGCCATCACCGTTTTTTGGTGGTGAGTCTTCTTCTTCATCTATAAGGTCACAACTCCCGCTACTCTGCTCGACTCCCCTAATAAAAGGGAGGGGACTCTCAAAACTGAAAACCTATTGTTCAACCCTAACATCTAGCTTTTTAAGCTAGCAAATTTTTCATCGTTTTTCTTCTCAGCCTCGCAATTTGACATCAATCCCTCCAAAAACGACTTTATGGCTGACTACTCCTTCTGTATAAAAGACTGAGTTTTTTCCGTAATCTTCTCCTTCATGAAGGACCTCAAGGAGATGTCCATGTTCTTATCCTCCCAACTTCTTTCAACTTCTTCTCCTTTTCATTTTTTGGTGGTGGTTTTTTTTTCTGAGGTTGAACTTGCGCTTCCGCTATAACCACTCTTTATAAAAAGAGATAATACAGTATCAAAACTTACAATATAAATTTCCACAAACCTACATGTCCTATAACAAATCTACATAATGTGCCACAAACCTACATAGCCGCATTATTAAACCTACATCAATAACGTTACAAAACCTGCATAAGGAACATATTTGAAACTACTATTCAGAACATGATACCTTCTGGCCGTCACTGACCACCTTCTTCAACTTCTTCTTCTTTGAAATGTATGTGTCTCAAAAGCTCTCATTCAGTGCCTCTCCAATTATATTATGACTCATATTGTGTACTACACGGTCCACACTCGTCTCTCCCTCCCTGAAAGGATAAACTTCTTCCATCGGCTTGCAAACCATGTTCTTAACAAGACGAATATGCAAAAATTGTTTAATTTCAAATTATATAGAAACTTACAAACTATACTTTTAAACGTAAATAAGATGTTCAAAACCTACATCTTATAAACATACATAGTTTTCCGTCTTTGGAGTTCTGCATCTCATCCTCTATGATAACATCCAGACTTCCTTTATACTTGTTTCTCTCCCAATGGAGCTGCGGTATGTCCCTACCTTCTATTCGAGAACCATAAAGCACCCCAAAGCATTCAATGTACTCTTATGCCCATATTCAGAACACATGAACACAACCATGATGTTTATGTCAGCTCACTATATGACGCTGTTTTAATGGATTTTATTAAGGATTGAAAGGCATTCCGACCAGAGATACCTTTGAAAAATCGCCACATTAAGCACCCTCTTAGCAGTTCTAAGTGAGATCCGATTTCCTCGATGCAGATCCATTATACCAACATGCAAGACGAAACTGAGGCCTAACATTTTCCTTTTCTCGAATGTAAAACTCCTTAAAATAAACGACCAAAATTTTCAAAACAAACCTACATAAAAATCTACATAACGTGAAACAAACCTACATAAAGTAAAATAAACCTACATCACAGATATGCACAAACCTACATCACATATATGCACAAACTGACATCACACATGCATAAACCTACATCAAATATATGCACAAACCTACATAATTGATAAGCACAAACCTACATAACAGATATGCATAAACCTACAGAACAATAAATACACCACATACATGCAACTATGGAGCGCCAATGTTAGTTCGTAGTAGTCTAGACCTTCAAGAATATTCATGCGTAACTCAGCCCATAACTCATCATGAGATGCCTCCACATCCACTCATTCCACGACCACACTACATGGCAGACCAGATATCTCTTCACATTCATGAAGGGATAACCTCATTTAACGGGTACAAACCAATACCCACATCTCATTGGTTCTTTTATCATTTAGTTAATTACAAATCAATCAATCAACTGGCTTTTCTGTCCATGTATACTTCCTCTCCTTCAATTTTAGCACAACTCCAACCGAGAAATTATTATGTATGTCGATGAAAGAATCTTCACCAATAGCTAGACGCATTTGCTTAAACTCCGAGAGTTTACAGTAATGATTGAAGCTCTTTTTACTCTCAACACTTTTGTCAACATTGAATAGCTTCAATCATTACTGTTAAGGAAAATAAGTTTGAAAACCTACATAACTGAAATAAAACTGACATCGTATGTTTAAAAACCTACATAACTTATTTAAAAATCTACATAACTGATTACAAAACCTACATAACTGAATATAAAACCTACATAGCCGAACACAAAACCTACAGACTCTAAAACATTCATGACAAACCTACATAATGTGTATCTCATTCTCCTTCAAAACCTACAAACAATTCAATTTTAGTGCAGTTACTTTAGCGGCAAACCCATATTTTATATTTGCTGACCCAAAGTCTTGCAAAAATCCAAACTTTCTTCGAAAATCCAAACCCAAACTCTTGCAAACCCCACATCAACGAACAAATATCTCTAATTTCAAGCCTTTATCTTCAAAAGTTAACGACCTCGCTGTTTCACAAAAACCAGAGATTTCGACCTTACTTTTTAGAGAAGAATATGCAAGTCGTTATCGTAACAATAGTTCGTGACAAGAAATTAGGGTTCGTGATGAAAAAACAGAGGAGAAAAAGATAAAGAAAAGAATGACGAAAAAAATGAAAGAAAAAACAAAATAAGATTCATGAGAAAAAAATTGATTTTGTGATAGAAAAAATTTCTCAATTTTCTTTTAATTTTAACCAATTTTTGATAACAAAAATAAAAAGTAAATTTAAATCTAAGCAGCATTCTCGTGTTATTAAAAATATAAATAATATCATTTTATTTATTATTTATAGTTATCAAATGATTATTCTATTAATTAATTAACAGGAAAAATAACACGTCGATAAGTCCACATAAGGCAACTCATTTGCACAACCACGGATCGAGTCCCCCCACCTACATTATGTAGAAATTTGGCTATTAGATCGATTAATTATGACACAATATAATTTGTCGTTGATAAAAAAAAAAAAATAACACGTCGGGTTAGATTATATTGTGTTATAGACCCCGCCCTCCAAAATTGATTTTTAAAATGAGTTTCTCATTGATCAGAAAATATCACAGCCTTTAAGCGATTTTCATGTGATAGCTCCACATCTAAAAAAGAAACACAAAAAAGGAAAAAAGCAGCTTCACTGACAATTAATATTATATGAGATTGATACAAAACTTTTGTTGAAGAGGTTACTTGTCCATGTGAGTGTCACTCTTTCTTTCCCATTGTTTGCAGCTGTCAATGTTTTGTTACTCAGTGAATCAATCAAACTACAAAGCCATTGTATACTGCAAAGATTTACCTTTAGCCTCAGTCAATGAAGCCTCTCCTTGTTTCTTTCACTATGACCAGAACACCGAAAGATTCTGCCGTATTGAGTTTTTTCTCCAAGATGCATCACAAACCTAATCTTATCTTCTCTGTTTCGGCATCTCTTTACCATCCCTTTTTCATGGTTTTCCTTTTCTCTCCCCTGCAACGTGTTCAACCAGTTAAGGACAAATGGTGTATGTTACAACAGTTTAGATAAGAAGATTTTCCCTTTTGTCTGTCAAGTAAACACTGAATATTTCCATACCTAGCTTGAGCAGTGTCATACTTCCATTGTGATTTCTTCTTCTTTTGCTTCTGAGTTCTTCCACATTATCATTTTCAGGTTTTGAGTGTTTATTCCTTTTGCCTTTGTGGATCTCTTTTGAACATGGAACTTTTTGTTTCTTCTTCTTTTCTTTAGTGTTACTCTCTCTCTTCTCCAACGCATCATCCTCATCATCACTAGATAACACCTGATCTTGCTCCATTGGTTTAACTAGTTCATCATTTTCTGAAGGCTGCATTGCATTGCTCATCTTCTTTAGCTGCAATTCAAAAGAGAAGAGTACATCCCTTTTCAGTTTAATCACCACTGATGTGTATTGCCAATAACATGTATTCTTTCACGCTGAAAAGCTATCCATACGCCAACCCAATGTATACCTTAGCCACAAAGAATCCGTCCATGTTGTGTACGTGAGGATAGAAACGTCTACTCTTCTTTAAAGAAGGGTTAAACTGATGTTCTCTAAATCTAGTAAATCTGATGACATGAAGTAAAACATTAGTATTTATACGATGATACATGAAATGTTTCTATGCAGATGAAAAGTATATTACCCTGGTTGGCCAAAATCAAGTCCACATGGAACGAGTTTAACATCCCTCATTTTCAGGGCATAATCAATGACAGCTTCATTCTGCATAATTATGTTGTACAAAAAGAAAATAGTGACAAAACATGAAGATGTCAAAAAAAAGCAAAAAGTGAACAGAAGAAATATGGTTACCTCAGGAATCATAATTGAGCATGTCGAGTAAACAATATATCCACCAGTTTCGGAATTGGCATCCACCAAATCAATCGCACCAAGTAAAAGTTGCTATGCCCAAATAGAAAGAATATAGTTAACACATGCATTTTTCTTGGTCTTCTATTCGGGTATAAAACGCGTTCATGCTATCCTCATCTTTAAATATATGTGGACTGTAAAGATGTTAGATACAGAATATTAGTTAGGGCAACACCATACCTTTTGCAGGTGGGCAAACTTCTTTATGTCTACAGCACTTTTGGAAGTTTTAACTGATTCATCTTTTGATATAACCTGCATTGTGTCGAAGTGACCATTTAACGACAAACAAGAAATTTCATGAAAGAGACAATGAGATGGTGGAGTTCAAATTTTCTTACTCCTGTTCCACTGCAAGGAGCATCCAGTAATACTCTATCAACTGAATTCTGACCTAAAACCTTGGGTAACTGAAAGGCAAAGTAAAATAGATAAACAAAATATGCAAGGGAGCAATAGAAGAATAGAAGTTCAAAAAGCTAACCTCTCTTCCATCAAAGTTACAAACTATGGTATTTGTCACCCCCATACGATGCAGATTGGCAGAAAGTGACTTAAGCCTAGGTACTTTCATCTCGTTGGCGTATATTATACCTGGTTATATTATCATTATAACATTAGGATAGCTAACTAAAATTATGGGGGTACAAACGAGGAACGAACGAATGCATACCTGTATTCTTCATAAGTGCAGCAACATAAGTTGTTTTACCACCTGGGGCAGCACTGCAGTAGTACAAAACCTTATTAGAGATATGACGATATACTTGTTGCATATGTGTCACATCACGGGGCAGTAGAATTGTCTTTTTCGTTTATATAGCACATTGCATTATAATAAAAAACTTATATACACATCACAATACACTTGAATATGAACTTTAGGTACCATTAAGTCATAATATACATTGCTACCTTAGACACGATTTAGTGCATAATATATATGTAAGATAATGACTTACGCCATATCCACAACTCGCTCTTTTTCTCGTGGAGCAAGGGCCATCACTGGCAAGAATGAACTAGCACTTTGCAGCTGTGAATGTAACAGACTTACGTGAACAATTAATAATACACATTGAGTGTGAACCGAAAATACGAAAAGATCATAAAATCACCTACCATATAGAAACCAGCCAAATATTCAGGCGTTGCACCAATAGGAACTTGTGAATCATAAACGACAAGTCCAACCTACGATTATATTGATACAATCAAATACAAATGGCCCACAAAATAGGTTTCACAAATCGAATGGAAGACAATCTGAAAATGCTACTTACTTTTGACCACTTGCTTAATGGCTCTAGATTAACTCCTCTGTTCATAAGTACATCAGCCAGATCACGTCTCCGAGTCTTAACCAAAACAAACATCACCATAAATTGCATAGCTCAACAGTTGAGAAATACTTTTCTTAGACACTCTGACAACACAACCGAGTTCACCTTAAGTGTGTTAGTACGTATAGATGTAGGCCTTTTCTTTTCAAAAGCTTTGATAAGTTCCATAAGCTCAACAACAGGAAACATCTGCCAAAAGATCACGATTGAAAACATGTAAGTAACAGTATTCCTACACATAAAGCCATAATTTATATAAAAGTAAATGTAAAGGCTAAAGAATGACCTCAATCAAAGTTCCGATAAGAAATTCATTATAGCCGTAATAAGAACCAAGATCAGCTTTAAGTTGTTCAACATAATCCTTCATTTCGGCTCCTTTTGGCTTCAAATCCTCAAAATTCGACAGCACTCTAACAACTGGAACATATACAACCATTAAACTAAGAACCTGAGAGAATAATTACTCAGGAGATCCGAAAGAATCCTAATGATAACATTACACCACTAATCTTACGAGGAATAAAATTCGAAAATGTTACTCACTCTCTGTTATCCTCATTTGCAATCTAGGAAGATTAGGTTGCCCACGTGCCTCTTCTTCACGTTCCTGAACAACGTAATATAATAGCAAACACTCAATTATATAAAATATAAATGTTTCAACAATTGCAAATCCAAGAAGTAAAAATGAAACGAGGATCTGCAAATCTCTCATAATCCAACTGAATTTGATTGGCGTCATTTCCACGAAACTATAGCGTAAGAGAGCCAGAACATGAACAAATTCGTAATCAAGCGTAGAATAAAGTACCTTTTTGGTTGGTAGTTGAAACTCATCAGGTTCTTCCTTAATGTTCATCTTGAACTCGTCATTTGCATCTTGTTCCTCCTGTTTGCGCTTTTTATCAATAGCTCTAGATTTTTTCTCGATATCGGAATTATCTGAGTCAGAATCCGAACCAGAATCCAAAAGTCTCTCCTCATGATCGCTACCATCTAACAAAACTTCGGACAAGGGTTCTGTATCATCATCACCATCATCATTTCCTTCTCCGTCACTATCTCGGAAAAAATCAGAACCTGATTCAGACTCTTCATCTCCTTGATCAGACTGTTCATTATCTTTTTCTTCTTCTTCGTCATCCGTAGAAACTTCAGACTTCTCAATGGGATTCTCCTTAGAAACACATTTCCTCTGCTTCTTCAATGGAGGCTTCTGCGATTTCGCAGCTTTCTTCAACGGAGGCGTAGTATGCGACTTCTTCCGCTTATTCAGTGGAGAAGTCTGTGAAATTGGCCCCTTTTTCTTATCACGCGTAAGAGCAGCCATGGAAATTGTTTCTACAGCTTTAGGGTTTATCGCAGCCAGGGTTTAGCAGGATTGAATTGCAGTGCAGAAAACGTATAAGGTAGAAGAAACTGGTAAAGAGGAGTCAACACTTGTTTACTGGGCTTATTAGCACTAATAAATCACTACTAATGGGCCAGAGTAGAAGTTTTTATTTGTTAGCCCAATAACTTCCGATCAGACTTACTAATGCAGTTTCTCTCCTTTTCTTCTTCCTTTTTTTTTTCTTATATATGAAAAGTAAATTGATTGATGACCCAAAAATGTAAAATCCAATAATAAATTATCATTTTTGTTGGTAGAAAAAAAATCATAGACAAGAAATGGATTGAATAGGACAGTGTATCTATAGTAGCTAGAAACAGGAAATCTTCAATGAAAACAGAAATATGCGTTTCCTATTTGTATAACCGATAGATTATGGAAAAATGATACACATTGGCAATCAAAACAAAAACAATAAAACAATTGTGATTCTGAATAGAAATAAGGAGTAAGATGCAGAAACTAAAATAATGCTAATTTAGGCAGTGGTCGCAGCAATTATTTCCACCGAGCATGAACTGACTACATTTTACGAAATTATCGATAAAGTTATGTTTTTTAGCTGCAGAAAGTGATCACTAGTTAATCTGCAACTCTTACCTTACAAATTGTTTGTTACTACTTATTTATTTTTGGGTTTTCAGTCATAGAGATCAGTCAAGTCATTAACAAGTTGATTTGCAAGTAAATTGTCTTTGAAAGAAGATAGAAAATGGCAAGCTCTCTAGCATTCACAGGACCTAAATCTAAGCCCCCGGAGCAGAAGTTTGAGTCCAGCATCGTCATAACCGGTAATTTGAATCAATTTTGGTAGGTTCTAATCGAACCAATTTTGATCCGGTTTAATCTCTTTCTTGATTGTGCAGATGAAGAAGAGGAAAACGACAATCCAATAGAAGAGGTCCGGTTAACCGTACCAATAACCGACGATCCATCTCAACTGGTCTTAACATTCCGTACATGGTTCTTAGGAACAATGTCGTGCATGGTACTGGCATTCGTGAACCAATTCTTCGGTTATCGGTCGAACCACCTCATGGTATCTTCAGTCGTGGCTCAGATCGTTACTCTTCCTCTAGGAAAGCTTATGGCCACGAGTCTACCTACAAGAAAATTTCGGTTACCCGGTACAAATTGGTCCGGTTCGTTGAACCCTGGACCATTCAATATGAAGGAACATGTATTAATCACTATATTCGCTAGTACTGGAGCCATTGGTGTTTATGCGACTAGCATTGTAGCCATTGTTAAAGTGTTTTATCACCGAGATCTTAATCCCTTCGTCGCAGTGTTGCTTATGCTAACCACTCAGGTATACAATAAAAATCCAAACTTTGATTTTGTCAATACAGCTAAATTGATTTTTGTTTTATAGTTGTTGGGATATGGGTGGGCGGGAATGTTCAGAAAGTTTCTTGTGGAGTCACCTTACATGTGGTGGCCTTCAAATCTTGTTCAAGTCTCTGTCTTTAGGTTCGTTTCTACTACACTTTTTATGTCAAACCTATGAAATGATTACAGATTTGACATTTGGTTATCAAAATGTATGAATTAGAGCCTTGCATGAGAAGGAAGAGAAGCGTGAAGGCAAACAAACGAGACTAAGATTCTTCTTAATAGTCTTCTTCATGAGCTTCACTTACTACATAGTCCCTGGCTTTCTTTTTCCTTCTATCTCATCCCTCTCCTTTGTTTGCTGGATATGGACTCGCTCTGTGACTGCTCAACAGATTGGTTCAGGTCGGCACGGTCTTGGCATTGGCTCGTTTGGTCTCGACTGGTCCACAGTTGCAGGTTTCTTAGGTACTCCTTTAGCTGTACCGTTTTTCGCTATAGCCAATTTCTTTGCTGGATTCATCATTTTCTTCTATATAATCCTTCCTATCTTCTACTGGAGCAACGCTTATGAGGCAAAGAAGTTTCCTTTCTATACATCAAACACATTCGATCACACCGGTCAGCTTTACAACACCACTCGGATCCTCAACCAGAAAACATTCGATATTGATTTTGCCTCTTACGAAAGCTATAGCAAGCTTTATCTTAGTGTTATCTTTGCTCTCATCTATGGACTCAGCTTTGGCACATTAACCTCAACCATTTCTCACGTCGCCCTCTTTGATGGAAAGTAAGAATCTTTATTTTCTCTACTCTGTTTCTCAAATGTAGATCACCTAATCAGTTTTGTTTTCTTAATAAAGAAATATTTTTTGTTGGTGTTGTCCTTGTTTGCTTTGAAGGTTTATCTGGGGGCTGTGGAAGAAGACGAGAAAGTACAAGTTTGAAGATGTACATACAAGATTGATGAAAAAAAACTATAAGGAAGTACCTCAATGGTGGTTTGTTGCTGTTCTCGCTGTTTCCTTTGTGCTAGCTCTTTATGCATGTGAAGGATTTGGCAAGCAGCTTCAGCTTCCATGGTGGGGACTTCTACTCGCTTGCGCCATTGCCTTTACCTTCACTTTACCTATCGGAGTTATCCAAGCGACCACAAACCAACAAATGGGTCTTAATGTTGTATCTGAACTGATCATTGGGTACTTGTATCCAGGAAAGCCACTTGCAAATGTAACTTTCAAGACTTACGGTACTGTGAGTATGTCCCAAGCATTGTACTTTGTTGGAGACTTTAAACTTGGCCACTACATGAAAATTCCTCCGAGATCTATGTTCCTAGTTCAGCTTGTTGCAACTATGGTTGCTTCAACTGTTTGCTCAGGGACCACATGGTGGCTACTTTCTTCAGTAGAGAACATCTGTAACACAGATAAGCTCCCAAAGAGTAGCCCCTGGACTTGCCCCGGGGACGATGTATTCTACCACGCCTCGATCATCTGGGGAGTCATTGGTCCTGAAAGAATGTTCACAAGTAAAGGAGTTTACTCCGGGATGAACTGGTTCTTTCTCATTGGCTTACTTGCTCCTGTTCCAGTCTGGTTCTTTGCTAGGAAATATCCAGAGAAGAAGTGGATACAGAAGATTCATATTCCCTTAATCTTCTCAGCTACTAGGGCAATGCCAATGGCCAAGGCTGTGAATTACTGGTCATGGGTCTCAGTTGGGGTGGTGTTCAACTACTACATCTTCAGGAGGTACAAGGGATGGTGGGCAAGGCATAACTACATCCTCTCTGCAGCTCTTGATGCAGGCACTGCGATTATGGGAGTGTTAATCTACTTTGTGTTTCAGAACAATAACATAAGCTTACCTAATTGGTGGGGAAGTGAGAACTCAGACCATTGTCCTTTGGCTCAATGCCCAACAGAACAAGGGATTGTCGTTAAAGGCTGTCCAGTGTTCTAAAACATTGTTGCAGTTGAACATTTGCTCTGAATCTTCTCTGACCTGCAGGTGAATGAATATTGCTGCCAAATGGTTTGGTGATCATAATAACTTCATATGTAATATTGTGTTAAGACTTTTGTGAGTTTAAGAGGAAATAAGAAGAAAGTGAGTCTGAAATTCAGTTATGCATTTTGCAAGTTACAAACAGCCTAAAATCATACTATTAATTTTTTTATGTTTGAATTTTCAGTAAATTGCCATCATGTTGCTAATTATATTTTTGAATCAGTTTTCTTGACATAGTTTGAACTTTGAAATTTAAGATAGATTAATGGATTTTAAACAAACTTATGTAATAAAATATTATAACGGTCACTAAATGACAGCTCGCTGGTCACTATATAAGTTGGTAGCAACCTAAACGATTCTCATAAAATTCTAAAATTTATCTCTTCGACTCTCGTTTCTCGTTTCCTTTTACCTGTGGAGTGATGCTGACTTTCTTCTACGGTAATCTTCATCCGCAAAGTCATTTTTAGTTTTGATTTGTTGAATTGTTTAGAGGTTTTTTCAATTATCCATACACCAAAGCCTCTTTTTGAATCTGTGTTTTCTTAGGGTTTTTAGCTTTGGTGATGTTGATTTCCCAACTCTATCTTTGTGTTGATTTGTTGTTTAGGTTGAAAGAAAACAAGAAGACAAGAGTGTTTACAAGTTCCCAAGATCAAAACAACCTTGGTACATCTTGGAGAACAAAACCAGTTCTCAAGGTTTAAGTATGGAGATAAGAGTTACAGGTTACAAAGATCCAAGAATGAAATACTCAACACTCACTCACAACCACCCAAGAGAAAAGAAGAAGAATATCGAAACCCCGAGTAAGTCTCTCTACCTCTCACACTCGATTTCATTCATCATAGTCTCTTAAGTACAACCAAATAATGTCATAAGGAAGTAGAGTAATCATGACCTGACTTCAACCACCTCTGTCTCCATCGTGAACCTGACATTTGACTACCTTATTTCAGGAAGTAGAAAACTGCAGTGCTCAGCCCAAAGACTTCACCAAATATAGCAAACACAGGCCCAACTGTCGTTTGTCTCATGGCCCAAAATATAGTAGACTTCAGATAGACCTTGACCGGCCCAAGCTCCACAATTTAGGCTCATCATACTGTGGCCCAATCACTTAAACGACAATCTCCATCTTGATTGGGTCACAATCTCGATTCACTAGAAGACTCTTCCTCTTCCAGTCCTTTCCGGCGATTCTCTTTCTTGCCCTAAACCCTAGCTCTCTCATTCCTTTCCTGAGCTAGTGGTGGTGTGCAAGCACCTTCAAATCTCTTAACCCCTCCTGAAATTTCTTTACCGGTAACGACTTTGTCAATAAGTCTGCCGGATTTTCCTTCGTATCCACCTTAGAGACCTTTAGAGTTCCTTGTTCGATTTCATCTCTGATGAAATGAAATCGATTATCGATATTTTTTGTACGCTCGTGGTGCACACTGTTCTTCGCCAAGAAAATCGCACTCTGCGAATCACAGAAGATTTCAACTTGACCCTGCTCAAAGCCTAGTTCAGTGACGATTCGTTTCAACCACAGAGCTTCTTTGGCGACTTCAGCAAGAGCCATATACTCCGCTTCAGTCGTCGACAGAGCTACAACCTGCTAAAGACCGGATCTCCAACTGACCGTGTTCTCACCCACTTGAAAAACATACCCGGTAATCGACCTTCTCCTATCTAGATCTGAGGCATAATCACTATCACAATAGCCTCTAACTTTCAACTCTTTTGGTTTTGTGAAAGTCAAGCTTAACTCTGTTGTGTTCTTAATGTACCGTAGGATCCACTTCATGGCTGACCAGTGATCTTTACTCGGATAACTCATAAATCGGCTCACAAGACCCACTGCATGTGCTATATCTGTCCTTGATCCAACCATGGAGTACATTAGACTCCCCACATCGCTTGCATAAGGTATATTCTCCATCTCAACTTCAACTTCTTCTCGTTGATCTACCTTTGTGCTAGATAGTTTAAAGTGAGTACCCATATGAGTTAATACTGATCTTGAGTCTATCATATTAAAATTCCTTAGGACCTTTTCCAAGTACTCTTGCTGTGATAGTTGAATAATGACTTTTGTTCTGTCTCTTGTGATGTCGATTCCTAGAATCCTTCTTGCATTGCCTAGATCCTTCATCTCAAATTCACTACTCAAAACCATCTTTAGACTTGAAATCTCATTCATGTCTTTTGCCGCAATTAACATGTCATCTACATATAGAAGCAAGTAGATGTAGTTTTGTCTGTTTAGACACTTGTAGTACACAAAAGGATCTGACATGCTTCTGATATATTTTAGAGATTTCATGAAACTGTCAAAACGCAAGTTCCATTGCCTAGGAGCTTGCTTCAACCCATACAGAGACTTCTTAAGTAGACAAACCTGATCATCATTACTGATACCTTCTGGCTGTTCCATATAGATCTCTTCCTCTAGGTTTCCATGTAGAAAAGCGGTTTTAACATCCAGCTGTTCCAACTCTAGATCCAAATAGACTACCATAAAAAGCACAAGCCTAATTGTTATGTGTTTAACAACTGGGGCAAATACCTCATGATAATCAATTCCCTCTATTTATATCTTGGTTTTTCTGTTTCAGGAATTCCAGATTTCAATTTGAAGATCCACTTGCAACCGATGACTCTCTTGTTCTTTGGTCTTGGTACCAGAATCCAGGTATGATTCTTATTTAGAGATTCCATCTCATCTTTAATAGTTGCATTCCACTTTTCTCTGTCTTTGCTGTTCGTAGCTTCACTGTAGTTCCGAGGTTCTTCGAGATTCATAACATGTGACATAGTAAGAGCATACATAACAACATCTGCATGATCATATATGCTTGGTGCTCGAATATTTGATCTTCTTTTCCTATCTCTGGCAAGTAGATAATTTTCAAATTCATCTCCTTCTGTTTCAGGTTCTGTTGTAGCTCCATCTTGATCTGAAACTCTAGTAGAACTCTGAGAGGAAGATACTTGAAATCCAGAAGTATCACCATCTTTCACATCATCAGGTATATGAAAAGTGACATTTTTCTTTGCTTTCAACAGTACATCATTGTCATCTGCCTCAGTCAGTTTTCCCATATCCTTATATAGGATGTCCTCTCTAAATAATACATCTTTACTTACAATGCATTTACAGTCATCACAACTCCAAATCCTGTAACCCTTTACCCCTTGAGGATAACCCATGAATACACCTTTTCTTGCCCTTGGTTTCAACTTTCCTTGATTAACATAGTAGTAGACCAAACAACCAAATCTTTTCATGTGATTTAATGCAATCTTTCTTTCTGACCATAACTCTTCAGGTATTTGAAAATCCAAAGGAGTTGATGGAGTCCTGTCCATGGTATATACCACAGTGGAAGAAGCCTCTGCCCAGAACTGCTCTCCAAGTCCAGTTTCACTAAGTAAGCTTCTAACCCTCTCAAGTATAAATCAATTTACCTCTCAGCTACACCGTTTTGCTGAGGGGTATAAGGACAAGTTTTGTGCCTTATAATCCCCTTTTGTTTGCAGTAGTCATCAAATATTGTATTGCAATACTCTAGCTTATTATCTGTTCTTAGTACTTTGAGTCGTTTGCCACTTTGATTTTCAACTAGTGCTAACCATTCCACAAATTTTGTGTAGGTTTCATCTTTGGTTTTCAAGAAATAAATCCAGGTTTTTCTTGAATAATCATCTATGAAGGAAATATAGTACCTGCATTTTCCCAACCTAGGAGTTACGTTTGGAGAGCCCCACAAGTCTGAGTGAACATACTCAAGTATGTCCTTTGAGGTATGCTTTCCCTTCTTGAATGACAACTTGTGAGATTTTCCCATGATACAATGTTCACATTGTCTCAGTTATGAAATTTCTTCTCGATTAAGCAAATTCTTTTTAACCAATCTTTTCAGGTTCTTTTCACTCATGTGACCTAGTCTGTTGTGCCACAGAGCAGTCTTGTCTGGACTTTCAACTGTGGCATTAACCTGCTCCAGTTCTGCTTTTCCGTCCAAAAGATAGAGAGTTTCACGATAATTCCCAGCAAGTACTTCTCTATCTCCTTTGAACACTTGGAGTCTGAAGTTTTGAGATTTGAACCAACATCCAAGTGACTCCAGTTGTCCTAATGAGATAAGATTTCTTCTGGCTGTTGATGAATACCTCACATTAATTAAATAATCATCGATTTATTATGATTAACTAATTTAACTTTTCCTATTGCAGAGATTTCACAATAGGTGTCATTTCCCATCAGTATTTTTTCACCATCAACATGCTCTACATCAAACATCAGATCTCTTCTGTAAGTGATGTGATAAGAGCACCCAGAATCAAGTACCCATCCTTCTCTTCCTTGTTGTTGTGTTGCAGTCAACATTAAGGGTTCAGCTTCTTGAGCTTGAGCCATGCTAGCTTCACCTTTTTGAGAGCTTCCAGATTGATTCTTCTTTGTACAATCCCGTTTAAGGTGATCTTCACTACCGCATGACCAGCAAGTTCTTTTCTTTTTAGATCTGGATTTGCTTCTGCTTATTGATTTACCTTTTGACCAACTTTTCTTTTCAGATCTGCCTCTTTCTTGTACAAACAATCCTTCATCAGCAGACGTAGAAGCTATCTGACCCTTTAGCTTAAGCTCAAGCTTAATATAGTAAGCTGCTCTGATAATCTCCTTGGTACTGATAGTGTCCTTGTTGCTACTGTACTTCAGTGTGTGCACCAAGTGATCATACTTCTTAGCTAAACTGTTAATAAGTATTGCTGCCTTATCTTCCTCTGTCATTTTAGCATTTACACTAGATAGGTCTAGTACTAACTTATTGAAATTGTCCAGGTTTTTGTCCAGACTCTGATCTTCCAGCATTTTGAAGCTGGAAAATCTCTGTTTCAAATAAAACCTGTTTGGAAGCGTCTGAGCTTGATACTCATTTTCCAGTGCCTTCCACATTTCCCATGCTGACGGTTCCTTTATAACCTTTCTTAAAACAGAGTCGGTTAAACAATGTCCCAAAAGATTTCTTACTCTTATATCCTTTTGTGCCCACAAAGGATCTGACTTTTCTCCTTCTTTCATAGGTGGCTTTGGCTAGATAAGAGGACCAAAACCCAAAATCTCAAGTTGACCAAGCATTCTATGTTTCCACAGAGTAAAGTCTCCTTCTCCATCAAACTTCTCGACTTCAAATCTTCCTTGTGTAGGTTCCAACATGATTCTGGTAAGACCTACTGCAAGTTTTCACTTTTCCTTTCCACCTTCGTAACAAAGCTCTGATACCACTGTTGATTTCCCAACTCTACCTTTGTGTTGATTTGTTGTTTAGGTTGAAAGAAAACAAGAAGACAAGAGTGTTTACAAGTTCCCAAGGTCAAAACAACCTTGGTACATCTTGGAGAACAAAACCAGTTCTCAAGGTTTAACTATGGAGATAAGAGTTACAGGTTACAAAGATCCAAGAATGAAATACTCAACACTCACTCACAGGTGATTATGTTTTTCGTAGATTTCGTACCATCTTTTTCCAAAATCAGAATTTTAATTTGGTTTTTCTTCATACCAATCTAAAAACCCTATTTTGTCGTTGTGTTTTTCAATCTTAGGGTTTTCGATTTCTAAACTTGTTTTCCCCTTTATAAAATTTCATATTCGCTATTTCAAATCAGGGTTTCTACAAATCAGAATTTCGTACCATCTTATTGCAAAATCAGAACTTCAATTTGGGGTTTCTTCAAACAAATCTAGAAAACCCTACTTTGTCGTTATGTTTTTCAATCTTGGGGTTTTCGATTTCTAAACTTGTTTTTCCCTTTGTAAAATTTCATATTCGTTACTTCAAATCAGGATTTCTTCAAATCAAAAAGCTTTCTGGTGAGTTTGGGTTTGTATTATCTTCTGTTTTCTAAGGTTTCTTACTTCTTGATTGTAGTTTTTTTATAAGAGACCTTCGTTTTCAAATTCAAAAGTTTTCAACAAGTTTTCTTACTTCATAAATCCAAAAGCTCACTCTTTTTCTTGCTTTCTTCTTTTGTTTTTGTCTTTTGACTTCAGTTTGCTTTTTCTTTATTTTTTCATCAACCCCAAAAGATAGGGACGACAATTATCTATGTTGTTTGTCCGGTTTCTAATTTGGGAAAATTGTCCCGATGATGTTGCCTAAGTAATTCATAAACAAGAGGTGTTGGAAACTGAGATATACGTCCCTAACTAAGATTGGAGAATGCTCATACATATTTGACTTTAAATTCTGCAGTGATATGCTTCTTTTAAGGCTTATTTAATAATGTCCTCAGATTGATAGTTTCAATGCTCTGCTTATATCTTTGGACATCAAGATATAGAATTCAACAATTCTTCATATTCATGGGTTGAATAGACTCCCTTAAGGCTTGTCTTGTAATGTCCATTTGGGAAATGAAATATTCTGCTTTAAAGCATGTAAATGTTGATGAGCTGGGATGACATAAAAACATATTCAATGATCTGCATTTTCAAGAGAAAATTTCAATTTGTCTACTCAAAGATCTATATCTTTATAAGTTGGGAAATGAAAATTGCCTTGTATAGCCTGATGTTGCCTAATACAAGCAAGATATGCTTAAAGTGGAGATATTACATCCTTAAGTAAAAGACTTGTCAGTTTATGTTCCAAGATTGGAGATATCAATCTCTTTGATGGGCTAAGACCTCAATTTCTGCATGATTTATCTGCCTTTGTTAAGGCTTGTACACTCATATCCTAAGAATGAGAAATCAAACTCTTGCATAGAGTCACTAATCAGGGATAACAATGATACGATAATACAATAATTCTATATTCTGCAAATTGACGGAAATAAGGCTTGTCATTGTCATGGGGCTTGTTTAATAGTGTTCTGAAAGAGGGAGAATCTCTATTGTGCATTTTAAAGGTCTGCTTATATAAGAGAAATTATGTCCCTTTAAGGAGGACTTGTCTTATGTTCTTGAGATCGAAAACGAAATTTTCTACCAAAAGTCTTATCTTACTGGCTTGTGACTAAACTAGATATAAAGTCGATATTCTGCATATCGATAGAGAATGAATGTCATCTCATAAAGCTTCTTCAATAATGTCCGATTTGGAAATTCAGTTATCTGCCAAAAAAGCTGCATCATGTTGGACTGAGATAATATATTTCAATAATCTGCTAGGTATTGGCCAAGCATCCTCACTAGGCCACACCTACCCATATCCAAGAGGCCTAGTGACCTTACTATTCAGTCTTAAATAAATAATCGGAACGAGGAGCATGTAAGAGTTGAGTCGGGACGGAACGAGGAGCGCGTAAGAGTCGAGTCGGAACGGAACGAGGGGCGCGTGAGAAACAGATCAAGTTCGGGACAAAATAGCCGTTGTGGAGTGGTCCCAACAGTCAAAGTGGTCCCAACTTTGACAGTTAAGGCGTCAGTGGTCCCGGTGGTCCCCAACGGTCAATATGGTACCAAATATGACTGTTGGGTCCAAAGTGGTCTCATTCTTTGCTTGCGACAACCTCCTTTGTCTTTTATGAATGTATTTTCCTCTTTTTATATATATCTAACTCTCTAAAGCTTTTTGAAATTAATAAAAAAATGTTCATCTCTTTACTCTCTAAACTCTCTCTCTAACATTAGGGTTTTTGCGAGTTAATCGTTGGAGCTCGAATCTTACAAATCTCACACAAGGAAATTGTTCTTTATTAATCCTATAATCTCTATGAAATCATCTGCTTTAAAGCATATACAGGTTGATGAGTTGGTAAAACATAAAAACATATTCAATAATCTGCATCTTCATAAGGAAAATTCAATTTGTCTGCCCAAAATTTTGTATCCTTTTAAGGCTCTTATATGATTGGATACTACATGTCAAAATGGGACACGACTTCAATTTCTGCATGAAATATTCTGCAAATTGATGAGAATAAGGCTTGTCCTTTGATTGCTTTAATGGTGTTCGGAGAAAAGAAGAATCTCAATTGTGCCTTTAAAGGTATTTGCTTGAGCTGAGACAACATAATAACATTCAATATTCTGTACGGAAGAAATATCGTCCCTATAAAGAAGAATTGAACTAAAGATGTAGTGGAGATCAGAAACTCAAATGTCTACCAAAACTCTAAACGCATATCATCAATGTTCTGCATATCAATAGAGAATAAATGTCACCTAATGAAGCTTGTCAAATAATATCCCTTTTGGAAATTCAATTATATGCATCATGTTGAACTGAGATAAATATTTCAATTATCTGCAAAGAAATTATTTTTTAGTAAGATTTCTCCTAGAATCACTATTTGAGTTTCTGCAAAGACTGTGCAAGGATAATATATTTCAATGATCTGAAAGGAGATTGTTCTTTATGTCCCAAGATATGGAGATTCAAGTTTCTGCAAAGACTCTGCATCTGGGTTATACTATGACAACTTGATACATCATTCAATATTCTGCATATTGATTAAAAGGATAAATATTCATTGATTATAGTGAAGGCTTGTCTTAAACACACTCCAAAATTTGGAGAATTCAATTATCTGCTTAACAAAGAGGGTATTGCAGACTCATTCTTAACAGAGAGGGTTTGCAGAAAATATAGTTTTTGGATTGGATCTCTCATGCTTTGATCAGGTAAATGTTTCTCTCCTCTTTTAAATCTTGTTATGATCTTGACAATGAAGTCTTTAATTGAATGTCATCTTTTGATCATGTAAATTCTCTTATAACTATTTGACTATGAGTGATTAATATTAGCTTAGGTTTTCAGCTTTAGAAAACTAAATACCAGATTCTGTACATGATCATTTCTCAGGTTTGACTTCTCTCACCCAATTTCTAATATGTTATTTGGTTGTGTCTAAATAATCATAGTAGATTTGTCTGAATATTACAGGGAAATTCTGTCATTTTGGCGATTTCAAAGATACAACAGAAATTAGCGAAGTGAAAAATGCATATTCTCCTCTCTCTGTTTCAGCAATTTTTGTCTTCAAAAGAAAAGCTTTGGTCTCTCAAGTAAGCAGCAGCATGAGTTCATTTAATGGAAGATTCAACATCTCTAATCAAGCAAGTAAGTATTTTTGAATAGGTTTGGTTTCTTTCTTTCGACTTTAAATTTAGTATTTTCGATTGCATGTGTTTGCTTTATGATTAGAATTAAACCACATCTTCAAAGCTAACCACTAACCAGGCTGGGTTCTAAGTATAGAGCAATGAAGTTGCCCCCTCGCCAAAAAAAATACTTTATATAAATAAAAAAATTTATTAAAAAAAATAATAATTATGCTTTTAATATTAAAAAATGAATCTATTTTTCTACATTATTTAGTCTCTTTAAAGTTAGGATCGGCCATCCCACTAACCGATGCTACAAACATACATAAGAACACATACACGAACCTTAAATATAAACATAATTTGTTTTTTTCTCACAAACACCAACTTACAAACTTAAATGCTACACAAACACAAATCCAATAATTAGAATATAATATGAAATTCACTAACAAAAACCAAGTATATTTCAATTGCAAATCTATATAATTTTTTTTATTAAATTAGTATATCAATTCTAATTCAGTTATTATAAAAGGACACGTGAAAGCATCTTAGATACTCTTCTCCACCGCTTTTTTCATCCAACGACATGTAGACGACACAGACTTAGTTCAGTTTCTGTTGAAGTCAAAGTCACGAAGGAGTTTTAGTTTAGTTTGGAGACTTCCCCGATTCTTACTACAAGCCACTCTCTATTACGTATGAATCATCAATTTCGATATCTGGTTATAAACCCAAGAAATCAAATACGAGTTCTAACTACGATTGGAAAATAAGAATTTGCATCGATAACAAAAGACAAAAACGAAACAAACAACCAAGAAAAATAAATACTCTGTCATTGTAAATCTATACTAATAAAAGTAAAGTTTTGAAACCTTTTAAACTATCCAACTCATCTTTCTCAAACTCCTATCTTCTTGCCACATCAGTTTTTGTTTTAGAAATTTTTTATTTTTTAATAAAATAAATCAAAGGACAATTATTATTTACTTAATCACATTACTTACTATAATATGGACATTCAAAGGTCTCACATCAAATTAAGTTATATTATGTTGTAATCTATACTAAACCAATATATTGATTAGAAGTACTTAATCGCATTACTTACTATCATATGTACATTCAAATGTCTCACATCAAATTAAGTTATATTATGTTGTAATCTATACTAAACTAATATATTGATTAGAAGTATAATATATCATATCATATGGCCAAAATTATTAGAAGAGTTATCTAAATTACCAAACAAAAAAGAATACGATTCTTTAAAAAATTATGAAAATATTTTTTTACATAATAACTATCCATAGTCTGAATACCAATTAAAAATGACCAAACTGATAAATAATATTTTACGTAGTAAAACCTAAACTTACATATTATTTAAGAATAATCAAACTAACTAACTTATCAAAATACTGAAATTTAGTGGTCAAGAAAAAGAAACTATTTTTACTGCAATTTAGTGGTCAAGAAAAAGAAACTATTTTATTATAAATGACTCAACTTATATATAATACTACTTAGGATTGATGTTCTAGCAAAATAATTTTTGTAAAAGGATTGGTAGACGTAGTAACGGTTACTAATTTCAAGTGCTGTTTTTTTCCAATTAGGTACTAATCATCTGTTTAATAACTAAAAAACAGTCACTTCAACTAAAAATATAAATTAGAAAAAAATAAAAATAAACTATGTAAAATATAAAATAGAAAAAAAATACAGTATTTTCTACATCAATTAAAATTTATAAGTGTAGACATCTATCTACATGTCAGGAAATAATTAGTTCAATTGAGGTATATGCAATGCCCTTGCACCTCAAAAACACACCTACACCTTCCATACAAATAATAACCAAACTTTGTTACCTTTTTACCGAGGGAGATGATAACAATGAAACACTAAAAACTAAAACTCCTGAAAGTTTAAAACACATTATTGGCCAAACTGACAAATTTCATATCAAAGTGTCAATGTACAACTTTCTAGGTTCACGTCAGACTTTCACTGTCTCCCGTATTATTTCGAACGACGAGGCGTCCGGAATAAACAACCCCATATATGTTGACTGTGCAATTCTTTCCAAGGCTCGGAACACACATCCAAACGAAATATCTGATGAAGACGTGAAGAACGAGAAGCGCCCCCGTCTAGACAACTAAACCAACTTATTCACCTCACATTACAAGTTGTTTATTTGATTTAATTTAAAATCATTCTCAATGTTACAAGTTTTTTCAATTTCCTGTCTCTCCATACTATTCATAAGTTCCATCTAATTTCCCCTTTTTTGGTTTAACGTTGCACTACTATGAGATCACCTTTCTATAAAATTACTTCCACTCAATATTCATTACTATCAAAATACTGTGTTTTGTTAAATATGCATACGTTAATAAAGTCATCCAAAGTTTATTGAATCTATCATGACACAAACCTGCAAATGGCTTCATTAATCCAAGGTGTAGATAATGTGTTGATAAAGAGATTGCATGAAACAAAAGAATTTATTGTAAGGTAAGATGAACTATTATCTTCTTCTTTTTTTACATATTTGAAAAACCTACTTGAATATGAACCGAGTCAAAGAAAAAAATTAAATAGGTTTCTTTAAAATAAAATTTCTTTAAAATAAACAATTTTCATAATATATTATATAATCAATTAGCTTATATAGCATAATTTAGTTATTATATATTTGGAAAAAATACTAAAATTTAACCGTTTATTATATATCTAGATTTTGTCATTCATAAATCAAAACCCTCTAATTACCTGAAATTGAATCTTCTTCTTCGTCCAATTCTTCATCTCTTTTTATTAACTAAGTCCATTTCGATTTTAAAAAAAAAATCTTTGAAAATAAAGGTTTTCTTTTACATTTTAAATATATTTATGGACCAAAGACTATATAATATGTAACTTAATCTTCGTTATTCGAATTCGAAAGACCTTTGATGTCCATATTACACGTCGGTTGATTTACAGTGATGAAGTTGTTTCATCTTCTATTGAAACTATACATATTCACCACTTTTGAATGTCCATAGTTACTTTTTATTTTTATTTTTTATACCATCCAAAATAGTTGGGTTGAATATCTTATATACATGTCATTTTTCTGTTTAGTCAATCCAACTAATAATTCTGATATCTAGAATTTGTTCCATTTCTCTTAATTTAGACAAACTATAAAATAATTTGAGGTTATTGTATCTTATCGATCTAATTATTCGAAAAGAATAACATCTTATGCAATTTGGATATTTCAATGACATAATCTTATAAATAAATACTACTTCATAAAAAATATATTCTTAAATTGTTTTTCAGATAATATTATAAGTATAGTCTTCAAATAATTTCACACATGTACTTTTGATCTTTAAATATTAAATAAAACCAGACCAGAATACTGATTGAAGTCTGCTTCATAACTATAACTCATAACTAAAAAATTCCACTATTTGTCTTCAAACATTCAAAGGACGAGATGCCATTAATAATCTAGCCTGCAACCACATTTACCACAATGATTGCATAATAAGTTGGCTTAATGCAAATAAAAATTGTCCAATATGTAGGGCAACATATCTTTAATTTTTGCATTCCAAATAATAATAAAATTATCTATTTCTGATGCACATACCTTTCATTTCAGAAATACAACGCAAATCACAAAATTTGATAAGTTATCCAACAAATAAACTACACATAAATGTTTCTAAACTAAAAATCGGGCGTACCCTGGTCAATCCCCTAGTATTAGAGGAAAGCAAGCTAACTTTGTTCTTTAGTGAGTTTTATTTTCCTGGAAATCAGCAGAAAAAAACTTCATTTAATGTCAGTTCAATAACACATGTTGTGGTGTGCATTAAACATATCGTCTAGTTTTCAGTTCTCTAACGAGTTATTCAGAATTCGGTTCATCCTCACCGGAGCCGAATTCAGAATCCGATACAGCTAATTTGAAGTAAGAAATGGTAAGCTCTCTCGATGTATCCAAGCCCCCAGAGCAAACGACTGAGTCTAAGATCTTTATCGCCGGTAAATTAAAATTCGGTTCTGTATTCGGTCCATTTGGTTTGATTTACATTTGAAAGGTTACTGCAAAATCTAATTCATATTTGTATGTCTTGAAATAGTTTAATGTAAAATCATATTAAGTAATTTTGGTTGGTTTTGATTAAACCGATGCAGATGAAGAAGAAGAGGAGGAAAACGACAATCCAATTGAAGAAGTCCGGTTAACAGTACCGATAACCGACGATCCATCTCAACCGGTCTTAACGTTCCGTACATGGTTCTTAGGAATGGTGTCGTGCGTGGTACTCGCGTTTGTGAACCAATTCTTTGGTTATCGGTCGAACCAGCTGATGGTATCTTCAGTCGTGGCTCAGATCGTTACTCTTCCTCTAGGAAAACTCATGGCCACGACTCTTCCAACGAGGCAATTCCGGTTACCCGGTACAAATTGGTCCGGTTCGTTGAATTCTGGACCATTCAACATGAAGGAACATGTATTGATCACTATATTTGCTAATACCGGAGCTGGAGGAGCTTATGCTACTGGCATTATAACCATCGTTAAAGCATTTTACCACCGGAATCTCAATCCTGCCGCCGCTATGTTGCTCATGCAAACCACTCAGGTATACAATAATGTTTCAAACTGTAATGATTTTTGTAATACCCAATGAATTTATAAATAACAGTGAAAATTGAATATTTAATTTTTGTTATATAGTTACTAGGATATGGATGGGCAGGAATGTTCAGGAAATTTCTTGTAGACTCACCTTACATGTGGTGGCCTGCAAATCTTGTTCAAGTCTCTCTCTTTAGGTACATTTCTTCCACATGTCTTATGTAATAAACCTCTGAAAATTATTTTAAATGGAACATTTATTTATCAAAATGTATGATTAGAGCCTTGCATGAGAAGGAAGAGAAGCGTGAAGGCCAACAAACGAGACTTAGATTCTTCCTAATAGTCTTCTTTATGAGCTTCACTTACTACATAGTTCCTGGATTTATTTTCCCTTCTATCTCATCTCTCTCCTTTGTCTGCTGGATATGGACCCGTTCTGTGACTGCTCAGCAGATTGGTTCAGGTCGGAACGGTCTTGGCATTGGGTCGTTTGGTCTCGACTGGTCCACAGTTGCAGGTTTCTTAGGCAGTCCTTTAGCTGTACCGTTTTTCGCTATAGCCAATTTCTTTGGTGGATTTTTTATCTTCTTCTACATCATCCTTCCTATCTTCTATTGGAGCAATGCTTATGAGGCAAAGAAGTTTCCTTTTTTCACCTCTCATACATTTGATCACACTGGTCAGCCTTACAACATCACTCGTATCCTCAATCAGAAAGAGTTTGATATCTATCTTCCGGCTTACGAAAGCTATAGCAAACTTTACCTTAGCGTTATGTTTGCTTTGATATATGGACTCAGCTTTGGTACTCTTACCGCAACCATTTCTCATGTCGCCCTCTTTGATGGAAAGTAAGAATCTTAATCTTTTATAATCCACTTGCATCGCAAAACGTAGATGAATTTCCCAGTTTCCATGACAATTCTTTTGTTGTTGTTTTCTTAAAGGTTTATCTGGGGGCTGTGGAAGAAGGCGACATTAGCCACAAAGGACAAGTTTGGAGATGTGCATACAAGACTGATGAAGAGGAACTATAAGGAAGTACCTCAATGGTGGTTCATTGCTGTTCTCGTTGTTTCCTTTGTGTTAGCTCTTTACGCATGTGAGGGATTTGACAAACAGCTTCAGCTTCCATGGTGGGGACTTCTGCTCGCTTGCGCCATTGCCTTTACCTTCACTTTGCCTATAGGAGTTATCTTAGCGACCACAAACCAGCAAATGGGTCTTAATGTTATAACAGAATTGATAATCGGGTTCTTGTATCCGGGAAAGCCCCTTGCCAATGTGGCTTTTAAGACTTACGGTTATATGAGTATGTCCCAAGCTTTGTACTTTGTTGGAGACTTTAAACTAGGTCACTACATGAAGATTCCTCCAAGATCTATGTTCCTCGTTCAGCTCGTTGCGACTATGGTTGCTTCAACTGTATGCTTTGGAACCACATGGTGGCTACTTTCTTCAGTAGAGAACATCTGTAACACAGATAAGCTCCCAAAGAGTAGCCCATGGACCTGTCCCGGGGATGAAGTGTTCTACAACGCATCTATTATTTGGGGAATCATTGGTCCTAAGAGGATGTTTACAAGTAAAGGAGTTTACCCTGGAATGAACTGGTTCTTCCTCATTGGCTTACTCGCTCCAGTCCCTGTCTGGTTCTTTGCTAGGAAATACCCAGAGAAGAAGTGGATACAGAAGATTCATATGCCCTTGATCTTCTCAGCGAGTACTGCGATGCCAATGGCCAGGGCTGTGCATTACTGGTCGTGGATCGCAGTTGGGGTGGTGTTCAACTACTATATCTTCAGGAGGTACAAGGGATGGTGGGCAAGGTATAACTACATCCTCTCTGCAGCTCTTGATGGAGGCACTGCGATTATGGGAGTGTTAATCTACTTTGCATTCCAAAACAATAACATAAGCTTACCAAATTGGTGGGGAAGTGAGAACTCAGACCATTGCCCTTTAGCGCAATGTCCAACAGAGAAAGGGATCAACGTTAAGGGTTGCCCTGTGTTCTAAAACATTGTTGCAGCTGAACATTTGCTATGGAGTTTCTCGGACCTGCAGGTCTGTAATGGTTGCAGCCAAATGGTTTGGTGGCTATATAGTAATGTTGTATAAAGACTTTTGTGAGTTTAAGAATTGAGGAACTCAAACAACGTAAACAATAAAATATGTTTCTTAAGAACCACACAATATAACTTCTACAAATGAATATCTTTATAAATAAATACATATTTTTTGTTTTGATTCAATTTTTGACTTAAATTAATACAATGATGTAATCTTTTTTGGCCATAGTCAAAGACAAAAATTGAATGTTTAGGCTGGTTGAAGTTTTTAAATTAGTTTTTGGTTTTTGTTTTTGAAATAACTAATTTTAGCTAATTATATTTTTGGTTTTTTTTTTACCTAAAAATTAGGAAAAACTAGTTTTGAAAAATTAAAGTTGAGTTCTCTAAAAAGTCAAAAACCAGCTTTTTGGGTTTTTGAAAATAAAAGGTAAAATACAAAAACTAAAACCAAAATCTAAATCTAAAAGCGCAAATGGCATCTAACCTAGTGGCATGCGGTAAATCCACTTAAGGCTGCGCATTTGCATGACCTGGGATCAAGTCCTCCTGTCTACACTATGTAGGAATTTGGTTATTGGGCCGGTCAGTTGTGGTCCAATATAATTTGCCATTAACAAAAAAAAATATAAATCTAAAAACTAAAATCTGAAATCCAAAAACTAAAATGTCTTGTAATTAATTTTTAGAAAGACGATCGGGAGGGCGATTCTGAAGGGGCTGTTTTTGCGACCTTTCTCCGGCGGCATTCCTAGGGAGACTAGACGACGATTAGGACAAAACTTCTTCCGGTAAGGAGGGGAAAGAGGAGGTAAAAACGGCATTGGTGGAGAGTGTCGTCTCTATTAGGGTTCTGTGGTTAAGGTGCTTTCAGAGGGTTGAGGATGGGAGAAAGGAGAAATTTGGTCTCGTCGAGGGCTTTGCCGATAAGGTAAGTGTTATCCAAAGAATAATTAGGAGATTTAGATCTCCGATGGTGAGCTGGATTGTGGATTTAGGGATTTTACCTTCGCGAATCTCTTTTCTTTGGTCGATTTTGGCAAATCTGGGATTAAAATCATTGTGTCTAGTAATGTTAACTCTAGAGATGATGATTTTAGCGGGATCCAGATTTTTAGGGTTCATAGTTTTGGGTATCGAGATGCTCGAGATCTGTGGTGTTTAGATGGTGAACGAGACAGGAAGTGTATCAGGGAGGTTTGGATCATATTCCCAGTACCTTATCGAATATTACCTAATTTGAGTTCGGTGGTGATTCTTCATTGGAAGTCTTTGGTGTCAAGGGGCCTCAATTCCCCTTGGCCGATTCATTTCACAACTAGGGTCAGTTACGGATCTAAACTGACGGAATTAAAATGGGGAGTGGGGATTTGGGTGAATACTCATATGCTTTGGGCATTTAGTGGTGAATTAGTTTGTTGTCAATCTGATTTTGTTCTTCTTTGGTTAAAGGAATTTGTCTGCCTTATATGCTAACAATTAAATGATTATTTCCTCTGCTTTGATGTTGAATAGATTGAAGCAATAGAGGAGAGCTGGGGCTCTGGTATTACGAAGGGATCATATCGTGATATGTCTTGGTGCTGGTTCAAAGTTAATCTCCAAATAAGAGTGGGAGGAATCAAGGTACTTCGTAATATTAATATGTATCTATGGCTCTGTAATGGGGTTTTACTACGGGACTGGTTATATAGGGTGATTGGGTGGATTTTTATTCTGGAACAATTTAAGTATTGTATTGATGCCTCGATTAAGGAGGTCCTGGGGAGGAGAATGGTTATTTTGGAGATAACTTCGGGTTAAGGTGTGACTTGCATATGGCTGGACGTATAATTATCTATACTATTATAGGTTTTATCTGGTGGAAGGGATCCATGGTTTCTGAAAAGAGAGTCTTCTGTATAATGACAAGTGTATGCATATTAGTATTAAGTAGCAGAGGTCACATCGGGGTTGTCTCAGTTTGGATATCACCTATGTTGGGGTTGTTATCAGATTGTAATTTGGAGTTTATTTTTGATGGTGTATTCAGGTGGAGACAGTGGTTCATGAATGTGAAGGATCAAAATCATATACGTGATTTCTGGCTCACATTTGTACAAGTGGCTCGGGAGTTTTCAGATTCCAATCAGGTATCATCTGATGCTTATATGGTTTGGTTCATAGCGGATTTTCCTAGAACTCGAAGATGGGAGTGATTATTGGGGGAAACTCCTGTCATTAACATTGAGAGATGGGTTTGTGGATTCACATTGAGAGATTTTTCAATGTTGATAAGAGATAGAATTTTGCTCCTAGTTTTAAGGGCTTTAAATTTAAATAAAACTTTATGGGGTGTAAAGATTAGGCGCATTATGGTAGAATCCCTAATCATTAGGGAGGATCTGATTGGGATAACGAATATTCAAATAAATTTGTATCGAGACTTTGAGTCTTTAAATAGAGACAGAGAGAACCATATTTTTTTCACATCGATCGTCTAGTTTTTCATATTTTAAGTGTTGGCTTAGGTTTTAATCAATCAATGGCACACTAAAATTCCAAAACGAAAACCATGAATGCAAAGTCACCACCTCGTGTTTTGAAAATTAAAATACCTAAAATAGACAATTCTGCTTTATTATCTCGCAGCTCTAAAATACTAATGGGGCGGTGTTTGAATCCTCAGGTGCACAACGTTGATACATTTATATTTCGTATGCCGCAGTTTTGGAGTTTAGTGGGTCGCGTCAAGGGGCTGAATTTAGGAATCAGGCGTTTCCAATTTGAGTTCCAATCAGAGGCGGATCTGGTTAGTGTAGTCGAGTATGGGTCCATTAATTTCGATGGATGGATGGTCTCGTATGCGCCATGGAAACCCATGTCAGATGCAGACTATCTAAACACGATAAAGCTTTGGCTTAGGTTCACTGGAATCCCCTTTGAGTATCGTGTAGAGGAGGTGTATAGACTAGTGGCTAGTTTGGTAGGTCTGGTCCTAAAAATAGATGTGGATAAGGGTCATGTTTTATTAGAATTGCCCTATTCTAAACCTTTAATTTTTTCCTCGGTTCTGGAATTTGAGGAGGGAAAAGAGTCGAAAATTATGTTGGAATATAGGAGACTAGAAGGATATTGCTCTTTGTGCTTTAGAATGACACATGATGCCACAATTTGTTATAAGACAAAAGATGAGAATCGTGTTATAAGTGAGGATAGGAATAGAAAGTCATCTCAGCTGGATTGTAATAGAAGCTTTAAAGGGGTTGTGTTGACTGGGAATAAAGCACTAGGAGTTTCTGCTAAGGTTAATACTACTTTAGGCAAAACTGTAGGCGATAAAAGAGGACGTGGTGCCTCTGTAATGGAATCACCCTCGAACACAACAGTAAAGGTAAAGCTTATTTTCCCTTACTGTGTGGCTGGTTTTAAGTTGGGTGTTTATGTATTATCACAGTGCTTCTTTCACGAATCTGAAGTAGAGGAACAGGGTAAGACGCTGTCGGTGAAAAAGGTCAGAAGACCCCTGTTCCAAGAATCTGAGGATCATCATGAAGTGAGTCCAATGGTAAATTCCAGAATGAAGGAAATCCTGAACTGGGCGTTTTAGAGGCTGCTGATGAGGACCTCCCGGACATGACAGCAGAGTAATTGGCTGCTGTTGATGATCTAGACCTGAGTGAGCACGACGAGTTGGAGTCTAAAATCTTGGAAGAGATAGCCATGGAGGCTGTAATGAGTAGTCAACAAGAGTTGACAGTAGAAGAAGAGGCTCTGGTACATGAAAAGATGGCAGCTAAATTGCAGAAATTCATGGCGACCAAGGTTGTCAAACCACCTGTGGGTGCTGCAAAATTGGGATCACGAACTCTTACACCGTTGAGAGGAGTGTCCATGAAGAAGATGGCATTACTGGGCTCACCAAGGGTAAAACCATGTTTAGTTAAGCCTAAGGAAGACAAGCATAAGGAGCAAGACAATAGCTCCACGAATTTGTAATTTTATGAGTTTTAATTTTTTTTTGTTGGAACTGCCAAGGGATTGGCAATAATTTATCAATAAGTTATTTTCGTGACATTTGAAAAATTTGTAGATCTGAGTTTTTATTTCTTTCAGAAAAAAAAATAAATTAAATTTATTGGAAAAGTTACAATTGCATTTGGGCTTTACCAATTTATTAACAAAGATAATTACAATGTTAAGGTTAATTATAAGAATAAGAATATGATTGACATTTCATTAGATATATCTAATGTTAGATCTCATATAACTTTTCTATATGGGGAACCAGTGCAAGGTAATCGATCGTATGTCTGGGAACGACTAACTCGAATGAGTGCCACGAGAAAAGGGCCTTGGGTTATTAGTGGTGACTTTAATGAGATTTCCGGAGATCATGAAAAACAAGGAGGGGTTTTAAGGAGCCCTAATTCGTTTATCCATTTTAATCAAATGATTAGAGATTGTGGTATGTAAGAATTCCTGAAGATAGGAAATACTTGGTCCTCGCGGGGGGTTCGTAGAAATAGTGTCGTCCGTTGTTGCCTGGATAAGGCTTATGGTAATGTCCAATGGCATGACTTATTTCAATCAGGAGAAATACATTATTTGGAGATAATGGAGTCCGATCATAGACCAATCTTTGGGAAATTTCAAGCAGAAGAGCGTATGGATAAGCGTCCACGCTTTTGTTTTGATAAGTGGTGGATCTGGAAAGTAGGATTTTGAGATATTGTAGAACATAGTTGGGTACAGGATGGTTTACGCGCGAATCAGAGCATTTCTTTCTCGGATAAAATAAAACGGTGTCGTAAGGAGATTTCGCATTGGAGAAAGGAGATGTCCAGGCTGGACAACAAAAGATTCTAGATTTGCGACAATTGGTCGATGATTGCGCTAGTGCTTCTATACCAGATTCTGCGGGTTTGGAAGAAGCTACTATTAAATTAAAAGAGGCATACCTGGAGGAGGAGATGTATTGAAAACAGAAAAGTCAAAATCAATGGCTACCGGAAGGCGATGAGAATACCAAATTTTTCAATGGTAAGGTCAAACAATGACGTGTGCAACATAGGGATGTTTTTCAATGGTAAGGTCAAAATCAAATATCAGGGTTAGTAACTAGGGATGGAACATGGATAGCGAAAGAGGCAGACATAGTTCATGAGGCATCAACCTATTTCAAGAATCTATTTTCTACTATTAGTGTCCCTCTGGTCCCGATTGTGGAACTCGATACAAAAATAACGGAGCTAGATAATCAAATTCCGATGCGTCCTGTCGATGAGTTTGAAGTAAAAAATGCTCTTTTTTAATGAGTCCAGATAAAACGCCGGGACCGGATGGTTTGACGGCTCAGTTTTATCAGTTTTCCTGCGATTTCGTTAAGTCAGATTTGGTAGGGTTGATCAATAGTTTTTTGGAGAGAGGTTTTTGTGAGAAAAGTTTAAATAAAACGAATATTTGTCTTATTCCGAAGACGACCCGACCAACTAGTATGCTGAGTTCAGACCAATCAGTCTATGTAATATTAGTTATAAGATTATTTCTAAAATCTTGTGTTTGCGACTAAAGAGGGTTTTACCCAAGTTAGTATCGGAGACACAATCGGCGTTTGTTGCTGGGTGTCTAATTTTGGACAATATTTTGATTGCTGTAAGGAGTAATTTCATGGCCATAAAAACTGATATGAGCAAGGCGTATGACAGAGTGGAATGAAATTTCATACAATCTTTGTTAATCAGATTAGATTTTGTGAGAAGTGGGTTCGTTGCATCATGTGGTGTATTACAAGTGTCGAATATTCAGTTCTAATTAATGGGTCTCTAGAGGGACGAATTTTTCCTCATCGGGGCCTACATCAGGGGTATCCTTTGTCACCATATTTGTTTATCTTGTGTACAGAAGTCCTCATTGTTAAAATTAATAAGGCTGTAGAGCACTGTCTTCTAACTGGTGTAAGGATAGCACGTGATAATTCTGCAGTCTCGCATTTATTATTTGCGGATGACAAATTATTTTTCAGCCAAGCTACTGTAGCGGAGGCCACAATGATATTACATATCCTCAAGGAATATGAATTAGTATTAGGTCAGAAGATTAACTTTGATAAGTCCTCGATTCAATTTGGACACAATGTAGAACAAGCAAACATAGATGATGTTCGTACTATAGTAGGGATCCATAATACGAGAGGTCTAGGGACGTAGCTAGCATTACTAGAGAGTCTAAGTGGATCAAAGGTCCAATTTTTTGCATATGTGGCAGAGAGATTGGAAGCCCGGATAGCTAACTGGACGACACAATATTTTATCTCAGGCCGGTAAAGAGATTTTGATTAAGTCAATTCTTACAGTGTTACCAATTTATGCGATGAGTTGTTACCTATTTCCTAAAGAGGTCCTTCGTAGAGTGCAGTCTGCTATTGCACGGTTTTGGTGGGCAAATTCTGCTACATCAGGAGGGATACACTGGAAAAAGTGGGAGGATCTATGTCAGCCTAAGGCAAAAGGTGGTTTAGGTTTTCGTAGGTTAGAAGGATTTAATATGGCGCTTTTGGCGAAGCAGTACTGGAGACTAATTGAGTGTCCAAATTCACTTTTGGCTAGAGTGCTGAAAGGGAAATATTACAAGGATAAGAGCATATTAGACGTCCAATCATAGGCGGGTTCTTCCTTTGGTTGGCGTAGTATTGTGTCTAGCAAAACTTTAATTACTAAGGGTCTAATTCAGAAAATTGGTGATGGCAGGACGACTAGAGTGTGGAAGGATCCTTGGATTCCGGATATCTGGCCGCGATTAGCGGTATGTTCAGAGTTACATGTTTTTCCGGACATCACTGTGGACCAGTTCATAGATCGACACACCGGACAATGGAAGGAGACTCTAGTACGTGAGTACTTTGAGCCACATGATGTCCAGTTAATTTGGGCTATGCGCATTCCAAAGGCCCAAAGTGTAGATAAGTGGGTGTGGTATTTTACAAGGACTGGACGATATTCGGTTAAGTCGGGATATTCATTACTCGGAGGGGTTTTAGGGGAGGATCAACCGCATATGGGACCTTCTCCTGACATTTTCTTTCAGAAAATTTGAAAGTTAAATTGTCATAATAAGATTAAGCATTGCATATAACAGATTTTGACAGGAAGTATCGCTGTATTACAGAACTTGACCATGCGCAGTCATGGAGGGGATTCTCGGTGTCCATGATGTGCGGTAGACCAAGAATCGATGATGCATGTGTTTTTTGAGTGTCCCCTAGCACGCCAAGTATGAGCTTATCTCCAATTCTATCAGCTCCAGGAGGGTTTCCGAGGGATTTCATATGGTACAATCTGGACATTTTGTTCTCGAGGATATCCTACCAGTTGGATGGGGAAGTATTTCCTTGGATTATTTGGCAGATTTTAAAAGCACGTAATGTTTTTTGTTTTTTTTGAACAATGATTTAGACCCTAGAGTAGTGCTACAGAGAGCATTCCTGGAGTACAAGGAATGGTTTGGGGCCCATACAAGGTTTGAGGTTGTGATAGACATTTCGAGGTCTATATCTGACAATTGCAAGTCAGTATTAATTTTCCCTACCACAACTAATCAGACGTTCACCGAATACAAGTGTTATGTGGACGCCTCCTGGAAAGCAACTGATCCTTATTCGAGTTTTGGTTGGATAGCTTTTCCAGATTCAGTGAATAGATTATTGACGGGATCAGAGAGAGGACACCGATGTCTTTCGCCGTTGCATGCAGAGTTGGAAGTTGTCATTCAGGCATTGGAGGTGTTAGTGCAAAGGCGGATCGTGGAGATCGAGGTATCTATTGATTGCGAGTCGGTGTGGCATATTCTTCAGCATTCCGAGGACTGGCCGGCGTTCGAGACGTATCAGGAAGAATTTGTTCGACTGAAATCCCTCTTCCTAGGTTGCACCTTGTCTTTCATCCCGAGATCATTGAATTTCAAGGCGGATGGGTTAGCACGGGTAGGTCGGGTGGCTGGTATGAATTCGACAGGGGTAGGACCGGTGTTCTAGTATTTTATTATTTTATTTATGTCGTTGATAAAAAAAATAAAAATAAAAAATTCAAAAACTAAAAACTAAATTAGAATCCAAAAATAGATGGCTTGCGTAGAGGGAGAGAAGCAGCAGTTGCTGTTGGAGTATTGCTTCAAAGACAAAAACTTAAGGTTGTTAGGTTTTATAGGCCAACGTTTATTTTCTTCTCTCCTTCTCTGCATTCTTCAAACCTAAGCAAAGATCCATTTTTTGGTTGATTATTCGTCGCCATCTCACACCCAATTCCATCTTCTCTGACATTAGCACTACACCTTCCTTTCTTCTTCTTCTTTCTTCACTATTTCATCAAAACCTTCTCCTTCTGGGTTTTCCACTTCATATCAAATCAAAACCTTTTCTGAAATCTTATACTTCGTTCATAGTTTTGGTATTGTTCCTCTGTTTCGTCCTCAAGGCTCTGAAACTCCTTAGGGTTTCATAACTGGCTTAGCTCCAGTTTTACTCTAAGTCCTCTTCTGATCTTGTTCAGGTCCTAAGAGAGAAATAAATCAACCTTCTCCCATTCCAATATGAGTACACGTTATTCCTCTCAGTTACAATCGTCAGCCATTTCATCTATCACTGTCTCATCATCTTCTTCTTTGGATTCCATGCCTCGAGATCATAATAATTACATGGCTTCAGAGAGTTTTCAATCTACTTCTTCCTTGATGAGACTGGCCATGAGGGTATCTAGAGCAAGGTGGTTCATCTTCTTAAGAAGAGTGTTTCATTACCAAAACGCATCACGATCAGATCTTGGCACCAATCCTTTCAATTCAATCACTTGGATGATATCAGAACTCATCGCTTTGCTTGTTCAGATCACTGTAATAACATTAACATTAGCTTTTTCCAAGATAGAGAGGCCTATTTGGCCTATGAGACTATGGATCACAGGCTACAATGTCGGATGTATGCTCAATCTTATGTTATTATATGGTCGGTATTGTCAGCTAAACACTAGCCAAGGAAATGGATTTAGCTTCAGTGATATTGAACAGCAACAAAGAAACAGAGAAGACACAAGGTTACTTGCAAAAACCTACTCTTGTATTCAAGTCCAAGACCATAACCAAATGACATGTTTTCTCACTTTGTGTTTAGGTGCTCGCATTTAATGAACAGATGCAGGACATTGCTAGAGCTTTTTTTTGCTATATGGTTTGTGATAGGTAATGTATGGTTTTTTGATTCTCGGTTAGGTTCTTTCTACTATGCACCAAACCTTCATGTCCTCTGCATCTCTCTTCTCGCTTGGAACGCTCTATGTTACTCCTTCCCATTTCTTCTTTTCCTCCTACTCTGTTGCGTTGTGCCTCTCATTAGCAGCTTCATCGGCTACAACATGAACACTGGCTCTTCAGAAAAAGGAGCTTCAGATGACCAAATCTCTAGTCTTTCCAGTTGGAAATACAAACTCGTTGATGAAACTTCTGATCTTTCTCAAGCAACCAATGATCCGGTAAGCTCGAACAGTCAGAAATCAACTTTTTCTTTGGATTTTTATAATCTCTGAAATTGCAAGTAACATTTTTTTTTTATTTGCAGGAATGTTGCATATGTTTGGCAAAGTACAAAGATAAAGAAGAAGTGAGAAAGCTTCCATGTTCGCATAAGTTTCACTGCAAATGTGTAGACCAATGGCTTCGTATCATCTCGTGTTGTCCTCTCTGCAAACAAGATCTCCCCAACTAAAAATCAAAACAGGACCGGACTTGTGATTATATCTCTGACCACCAAGTTCCATACTTTAATTGTTTTTATCTTGTTTTGTTTTTTCTGTTGTCGCCTACACACGTACACTTGTGAGTGTCATTTTCTTCTTCTTTTTTGTACAAAGAAGCTCATCAGTATTGTAATCAAAAACAGAAAGAAAGTTTAAAAACACATACACACAACATAACAAATGTGCATTTACCAAAAAGACATAACCAATATGCTGTTGTTCCTGTCCTACTAATTATCAAAGAGTCCCATTTTTAGGTTCTCCAAGAAACCATGATTTTTTAAAAGAAATCACTCATTCTATTGGGATGAAGTTTTCTCTCCCGAGGCGATTTCTGGCGTGAAGGAAGGCAATCTCCGGCGACTTACTCAGGGCGATGGTGGGTGATTTCATCTGGTCTACAATCAGAGGCTACGACTGGATCTTCTCAAGCGTAGGGGGAGTACTTTCCACATGATTTTTTCGCAAAAGCTGTTGAAACCCTAATCGGTCTGTGGTTGAGTTTTGGCGGAGTGGCTTCTCGTACTGTTCTAGTACTTGGGGAGGACTTCGGCGGTTCGCGACTTCGATTTCGCTTCCAGATAAATATTTTATTTCTCATTTTCTTCTTTCAAGTTGAGTGGGGTTTTGTGTAGATATGCGGTGTTAGGTTGATTTATACGATGATACAGGTCAAAATAGGCCATACCTATGGAATATCGCTTCAGATCGGTTATGGTGGTGGATAAGATGGCTTCGTTTTGGAATTTTGGAAAAATGAGATCTTGGAATGTCAATTTTGGGACTCCGAGGAACGATAACACCGTAAGTGATAACATTATCTTCTCTAACGGTGTGATCGTAATGATCCTGAGGTCTAATGCACGACTATTGAAATACCATTGGGGACCAACAACTATTATGGTTGTTGATCATAATTACTCGGGTCTATACTCGGATTGTAACCAGAATGTGGTGAGTATAGTGTCATTACGTGATTTGGAATTTGAATCGATCAATGATACCTATATTGTTGATGATATAATTGAGGAGTCTAAGGACGTTTGGAGGGGTCATTGCAATTCCGATTGGTTTTTAAAAGTCCATAGGAGTAATTGGTACTGTATAGAGGTCTATCAGAGGGTGATTAGGAAGTTAATTGAATCCTGGACCATAATTTTGATGAAGTTGATATGTAAGAAATTTATTGGTATGGAAGTGACTATTGGCATTATAGTTGCAGACATGGCAGATCGGCGTTCGAGTTTTCATAGTCAAATGGCCACAGTAAAAAGGAAGTCTCATGTCCTTGGTAAGTGATAACAAGATTTTTCAATGTTTTTCAAATCCTATTATACTGATGTCGATGTAGTACAATAGGTGTCAATCCAAGTGGGAGTGTAACTAGCAATTAGAATGTGATAGACTACTCTAATTCAAGCCATGTCAATTCAGTGGTTTGGTATCTATCGACCTAAGTGAGCAATTTAGACAACGAGAACCAAAGGCAAAAGTGAAAAGTAAACAACGGAACAAAGTGAGGTAGAAAATAACAGCGGAACAAAGTGCAGTAAGAGCACACAGCGTGACAAGTGCAGTAAATAACAAATAGCGTAACAAAGTGCAGTAAAGAACAAATGTCAAGTGTAAACAATAAATAAGAGAAAGGGTTTCTTAAGGGGCGGAGATCACGGATCAGTGTTTCACTTAAAGTCACTAAATCGCTTAACAAACTCACACAGAGCAGATCTCTAGGCAATAAAATCATAACTACTGAGTCCACTCTCGTGGTAAACAACCTTAGCAAAGCTATCAACACACCTTATCATCATAAGCGTTTAACAACCTAGCATGAAACAACAGTTTAAACGAGCCCAATAAACACCTTAGACAACATAATCCCTTAGGCTAAGAATGTAGATCTTTGAAACGGTTAAGTTAGACGGTTCAACGCACCTGTCGGGAGTTAAACGTCTAAAATCATGTTTCAATTGATTAGAAAGGAACAAGCATTAACAACACCAAAACAAAAGAGATGATATTATTCTACTCTTAAGTGACTTAGATGACTTTAAGGTCCACGCTGATCTAGTCCGTTCCCTCAGGAACCCTAAATTAACTACTCATACTTCATAGGTAAAACAATCAAGATGACGCTAAAGGTGGAAGACATAATAATAAAATTCAGAAAATAAACTGAGAGTAAAAACAAAGTGAAACTAAATTCAAAAGATCATAAAACGAAAGTGGAGTTCTTGTTCTGAGACTACAACAATGAAAAACTCGAAGGGTTCTGAAAACAGTGTTCAAGCGTGTTTTTCTTTGTAACCTTACGGGGGTATTTATACTCGTTCCCCCGTTTTACCTAAAAAGTAAAACAAAGAAAAGTTAAAAAAGATATTTGACTCGACTTTGTGGGCCGAGTCGAGTCATTGGACCGTCAAAGGTGTAGTGGGCTTGGCCCGTCAGAAGTAAAGTTGACTTGGCACGTCAAAGGTGAAGTTAACTTTGCACGTCAAAGGTGAAGTTGACTTGGCACATCAAAGGTGAAGTCCCACTCGGAAGTTACCGCTGAGTGCCAGTCCGAGTCCCACTGGAGAAGTTACCGCTGAGTGCGTATCCAAGTCCCACTAGGGAAGTTACCGCTGAGTGCAAATCCGAGTCCCACTGGGGAAGTTACCGCTGAGTGCCAATCCGAGTCCCATTTCCTGAAAGTAACCCCAAATGCAATGCGTATGCTATGCAAATGTAACATGCGCGTACAACCTATATATGACTCGAATATGACGTAAATGCAACATATATGTATGAAAAGTGAACTAGAAATGGTTCCTAAAACAAGTTGAAATGCGTGTATATCAACTCCCCCAAACTTAGACTTTGCTTGCCCTCAAGCAAACGCATAGAGCTAAGATGGAAGAGAGGTTGCTGACAAAGGGAGCATCTCGTTTCAAACAAACAACCTACCTGGCCAAAAAAACTGTAATCCACAAGTGAACCCTTATTCCATTGTAAAAAAAAACACAATCTACTCTCGCCAAGGCTTAACATCCTAACCAAATATCCCTAGTACTTAGATGGACTCTAAGAAACACAAATTTAATTCCTATTTCCAAAGGTGCAAGCCTCGAGAGGGGTTATTGATCATAGTAATATTGATGCAACTTCCAAGAGCTTAGCAAGACTTAATTGCTTCAACACATTTATCATTCATTTTTTTACATTCAGTTTTTGCTCAAACTCATGATTTTTGTTCCAGCTTTATTAATGAATGCAAAGAAGTACGGGTTTACGCACAACCCTGATTCACCTTAGGCGTCAATATCTTAGCTTTCTCAGTGAACATGAAAAAGTACAAGTTTACGCACAGTCCCCGTTCACCTTAGGCAATATCATATTGGTTTTATCAATGAACACAAGAAAGTACGAGTTTACGCACAGTCCCCGTTCACCTTAGACTTCATAAAGTGAGCTGAGTTCTTTTTCGTTCTAATGTTTCCAATTGACAGGCTAAGCTCAAGGAAAGATCAAACTCAATGCATCTCAAGCCCCTAATTTGGCAAAGTTAAATTCAATTTAAGAGGAAACAAACCAGGTCCTTTCGAGACACATCATAAGCAAAGATTTCAAAGGCGAATGATCTACCAATTAGGTTTCGAAAGGGAAGAAAAACGCAGGTCCAAGAGTTCACTATGGTTACTAGCCAATCAACCTAGCAAGAATGTCTATCATTAACAAGATGGTTCCCAAAACTCTAGACTCAATCCTATATGAATGACGTGCATCTACATGAACACTCTGTTTTTGAATGATGTATTTTCAGAAATTTTTCAAATTTTTATGGATTTTCTATGCCTTACGTGAGATGCATGATTTATGTGGAGAATTCATACTAAGAAACACTGAAAACATGTTAATAAGAATTAGGACTCTCCCCCAAACTTAAACAACACAGTCCCTTGTGTAATCAAAGTCGGAAGGAAAATCCTAGAGTAATTGATATAAATGTATGCACAAAGAGATTTGGGGTCGTTTATCTCACCAGTAGAGTTTCCATCCAGTAGGGTCGTTGTCAAGGCTGGTGTCGTGGGGTTGTGGTTCCTGTTGTTGCTCTAGCGGGGTATTGAATGTGAAGAAGTTTGCAGTAGATTCGATTGGGTCCAAAAAGTTGGCATCCATTTACGGTTGAAAGGAGTTGGGTTGGAAAGCATCTGGGTGTTGTTGTTGCGGCTGGAAATCTTGTTGTTGGGCCTCCTGTGGCGGTGGTGCGGTCCTTAATCTTCTTCTGCGGTGAGTTTGTTTCCTCTGAAGTGGTTGTTCAGGACTCGATTCTAGATGTAGTAGTACTGCTCAAAGGGAATGTCAACTGTTGGCGCAGGTTGTATGGATTCATTTAGATCAAGATGAAATGGTTCTGGTACTGCGTCGTGCTGCTGTTGAGAATGCATTGGTCTCTTTGTGTATGAGGATGCACGTCGCGGTTGTTCCGATGTGGAATGCTCTCTGACTTCCCGTGCGGTTGACGTGGAGCGTCGACGAGGTTGGGAGTTTGGTTCTCTGACTTCTGGAGGAATCGAGTCCCTTGTGGGGTGAGAACTGGAGCTAATCTTGAAATCTCTGAACTGCTCTTCCAACGTTGTCACCTTTTTAGAAGTCCATTTACAGAATCGTTGCAAAAGACCAATGTTTTTGTGAGATGCTGCCACTCCTTTGGTCATCCGCGGGTGTGTGTACTATTCAAAATAAAAACAATCTAGCGCTTTGTCTGTCTGCTCACGCGACACTTCTCTCTGCTCTTGTGGATCTATTCTCTCACCTCGAGGGACCTTGCGACTTTGTTTTCCATAAATTATCTCTTCTGGTGGAATGAAAGCAACATTACCTATTTTGTTGAGTGCGGTGTATTCCACGTTGGGCAATCCTATCCGTGAGTCCTTTCCTGAATGTGAATTCGTGAAATTATATAGCAAAGCTGCACCTGGTGGTGAAGGTGATAGAAACCGAGTTGTTCTTAGGTAATTTGCGTCGATCCATTCCGGGGGGATTGGCCTTGATTTTAGTGGAATGTTACATGCTTCAAGAATCTTTGTCACTATCCCGCCAATTCGAATGATTCCCTTACTTTTGGTTGTTAACCTAGATGCCCATCTGCGGTAGGTGGTCAGATGCTTCATTAACACTTTAGTGAACCCGACTCCTTTTGCATCTCCTATGAATACCATGCTGTAATCTCCAGCGTTGTTGAGAACTTGGACCAGAGCTTGGTCAATCATCTCCAATTCAGTTACCCGTACATATCCTGATTCGTTTCTGGTGAAGCAAGTGTTGGCAATGACTATGTGGTAGTAACGAATCGCCGGATTTCTTATGCTTGTACACTTACTGTCAGAGGGGTTATATGGAGTCGGACCTGACATCACGAGCCACAAGTGATCCAACTCTTCTCTGTTGAATTCAGTGTCCAGTCGGTTGCAAGGAGGAAGTTCAAAGAGCTCTTCGAATTGTGTCGTTGTGAATGAACTCTTGATGTTGTTGACTTCGAATGTGAGTTAACCAAATCCACCTGTTCGCTTCAACCTGTCGTGCTTGCTGGAGTATTCGCGCAACGTGACTGATGCCAAGAATTGAATTGCCTCATTTGGATATGATTCCCGAGAATTGGACACGTACTGTGTTAGACCACTTGAATGTATTAGGAAATCGACGTCCTTGGCGATTCCGAGCTTGACTATCGTGGGTCGATGTACGTATCTTGTACCTAGAACTCGCATTTGTCTAAAAGCGTTGATCGCGTCTTTATACCCTACTTTTAGCTGTTCCCCATCACAGTCAAAGTCGTCTCCTCTGTCATCTCCCTCATTCATGCTCTCATCATTGTCGAGCATGTCATCGCTCTCTGGCTCAAGATAAACGGCCTTGCCGCTGCGGATCTCTTCTCGCCTTTGCATTAGATCTGAGACTGAGTTCTCGTCTTCAACGTATAATGGTAATTCTTTCGCCGTTGAACATGTTGTCTGTTTTCTTGACAAGGAACCGCTGCATATCCTCATTGTGACTAGATTGACCATGCGGTGAAGCTGCTGTGTGGAGTGAGGTTGAGCTGCAACTGGCGCGTGTAAGAGTGGTGAGACGTGTGAGGTGCATTACTCGGGCGGGGAGGTCGAGTGCGGAAGACCGCTTGTGTGCGTGCGGCGCGTGACTCGAGCGAGGAGGTCGAGTGAGGACGACGGGAGCGGCACATGCAGAACAGGGAGCTGCGTGACTCGAGTGCGGACTCGAGTGAGGGCGCGTGCGGCAGACAGGAGCGCGGGACTCGAGTGGTGGTCGAGTAAGGAAGAAGGGAGTGGCGCGTGAGGTGGAGCCGTTGAGGAGGAGACAAGGTGATGTCTCTTCATCACTTTTTCTTTTTTTTTTTTTTTTTAGGGTCGAGTTGCGGTGTGGTGACCGTGCCGTGGTGAGGTCCAGTTCACAAGATTCCTGGAAGTTAAAATCAAAACCAATGAAACAAGAAATTTTGTCAAAGTACAATCTAAAATATTTACAAAGAATATCATGAGATTGCCTCCCAAGTGCGCTTGTTTAAAGTCACGAGCTTGACTCTCCACACTCATTAGAGGCGAGGTGGTTCATCGAGAAGAACCAAAGTTCCCTTGGGTTTGGTTTCGTTGGCCAAGTAGGGCTTAACTCCCTGGCCGTTCACTGTGAAAATCTTTACCATCCTTGTTTATTAGAGTTACAGCTCGATATGGTAGAATTACTTTGACTTTGAACGGACCAGACCATCTCGACTTCAGTTTTCCAGGGAACAACTTAAGTCTCGAATTGAATAGTAATACTTGACCACCAACAGTGATCTGCTTGGGTGCGATCTTCTTGTCGTGAAATGCCTTAGTCATTTCCTTATAAATTTTTTAACTCTCGTAGGCTTCAAGTCTGGCCTCCTCAAACTCATGCAAATCCATAAGTCTTTTCTCTTGAGCGTTCTTGAGGTCAAAATTTAAGAACTTAGTCACCCACAGTGCCTTGTATTCCCACTTCAACCGGTAAGTGGCATGACTTCCCATAGAGTAACTGAAATGGTGTCCTACCAATAAGAGTTTTGAATGTTGTTCTGTACGCCCACAGTGTATCATCCAACTTGACTGCCCAGTCTCGTTTTGACACTCCCACTACTCTTGCTAGAATAGCTTTTATCTGTTTGTTTGATATCTTCACCTGTCTGCTTGCTTGAGGGTGATACGGAGTTGCTACCTTGTGCTTGACCCCATGCTTTTTCAATAAACTCTCGAACACCTTGTTAATAAAGTGAGTACCGTTGTCACTTATTACGAATCTTGGAATCCCAAACCTTGGAAAGATGATGCTCTTCAAAAGTCTCAGCACTACTTAAGAGTCGTTTGTTGGGCATGTAATCGCCTCTACCCACTTGGAAACGTAGTCAACTGGTATCATAATATAACTATTTCCATGTGATGGAGGGTTAAATGGCCCCATAAAATCAATGCCCCATCAGTCAAAAACTTCAATCTCCAATATCGGATTTTATGGCATCTCATTTCTCTTGCTGATGTTGCCCATTCTTTGGCACGAATCGCACTTAGAGATAAATGATTGGGCGACTCTAAACATAGTCGGCCACCATAAACCTAATTGGAGAATTTTTTGAACTGTCTTGAATGTGGCAAAATGACCACCGTACGTTGAACCATGACAGTGCTCAAGGATTCCTTGAACCTCTTCTTCTGCAATACATCTTCTAAATAACCCATCGGACCCTTTTTGTATAGATTTGGTTAATAATTTTCTATCTCATGGCTCGCTTGAGCGTAGTTTGAATAAAATAACTATTTGTCTTATTCCGAAAGTTTCTCGGCCAACAAGGATGTTGGAATTTAGACCGATTAGTTTATGTAATGTGGCATATAAGATTATATCCAAGGTAATGTGCATACGACTCTCACGGGTGTTACCTAAATTTGTGTCGGAAAGGCAATCAGCTATTGTAGCAGGGAGGAATATTTTGGATAATACTTTAATAGCCCCAGAGATGTTTGACACCCTCCGGACAAATAAATCAACCAGAGGAAAATATATGGCCATTAAGACGGATATGAGTAAAACATATGATCGAGTGGAATAGAATTTTGTTAAGATTTTATTATGGAAGTTGGGATTCAGTGCAGCATGAATAAAATGCATTATGTTCTGTATTACAAGTGTGGAATATTCTGTATTATTAAATGGCGTCCCTGGGGGTTGTATTAAACCCCAACGTGGGCTAAGACAGGCTAATCATGTATCTCCTTTTATTTTTATTCTGTGTACGGAGGTGTTAAACTTTATGAAGTCTTCGATTTAGATCAATCACTTGGGATCCACAATGTGGGAGGAGTGGGATCATATTTAGGATTACCTGAAAATATTAGCGGGGCGAAAATGAAGGTTTTTGCTTTTGTTAGAGAAAAACTTAGGGATAGAATTAATAGTTGGTCCTCAATATTTTTATCGAAAGCGGGTAAGGAGGTTCTAATTAAATCAATGATGATACCCTTGCCTACATATTTGATGTCTTGTTACAAACTTCCAAAGGCGGTAGTCCATCAGTTAAACTCCGCAATAGCAAATTTTTGGTGGTCTAATTCAGCCACATCGAAGGGTATTCACTGGCAAAAATGGAAGAAGATCTGTAAACCAAAGTCGGAAGGTGGTTTAAGTTTTCGGGTTTTGGAGGATTTTAATTCAGCCTTATTAGCAAAACAGTTTTGGCATCTCCTGGATTCCCTAGAGTCACTGTTGACTCAATTTTAAGAGGTCGATACTTTAAGGACATATGTCTATTAATGGCGAGGTCAAGGGCTAATTCGTCTAATGGTTGGCGAAGTATATTATCGGCAAGATCCTTTGTTTTGGAAGGTGCAATTAGGAAAATAGGGAATGTGACGAAGATAAAAGTATGGGTAGATCCATGGATCCCAGACACCACACCTCGACCGGCAACACATATGTCATTTTCTTTGTTTTCCGACCTTATAGTGGATCAATTTATTGATCATCATTCGACCATCGTTTCCACGATCCCAACCATTGGGCCATACCGGGAAACAAAATTCCTCTTGGATTTTCCCTTCTACAACCAATTCAGGGTTCACGGGTTTCAGATATTTCGTGGACGCTTCCTGGAAGATGATGGACCTAAAAATGGGGTTAGGATGGTCAGGCTTTCCAGATTCGGTAGAGGGTAGTTGCTCGGGTGTCTGATGTGTTTACCGTAGCTTATCAGCGTTGCATGAAGAAGTTGAACCTGTTCTTTAGGCCATTGAATCACTGGTAGCAATCCAAGCCTTGGAGCTGGAGATGTCGACGGATTGTGAGGCGGTATTGGAGATTTTTGCTAAGCCGGGGGACTGGCCAACATTTCTCCCCTACCAGGAAGACTTCGCACGGTTAAGATATATATTTTCGTCATTTTTGCTTACGACAATTCCACGTAATCTCAATTATAGGGTTGACGCTCGCGCCAGATTTGTAAGAGAAACATGTTATAGTAGAATGTAAGAAACTCTGTTTCTGCACTTTTGTACCTTATATAATATTGCCCTTGACAAAAAAGAAAAAGAAACCATAATTTTTAAAGAAAAGAATTATTTTATGACATGTTTTTTTTTTTTATCAACTAGCCTAGCGGCTTTTTTAAATCCCACTTCTATTCTTGCCGGTAGAGAATTCGATCCTTGGTGTTTTCAGGATTTGTAAAGTGACTACACCAATGAGCCATATTTCCTCGACGTTTATTTTTTATTTTAAAAAGATAAATTTTATAATAAAAATTAAATTTTAACAAAATAATATAAATATTTTATTATTTTGAAAAAGATATTAATATTTGGAGTTGGTCCCAGGACCAGGCACCACTCCCTTCACAAGACAACGTGTGAAAGTGAATGTAATAAACACTTTTATCACTCCTAATACAACTGTATCAACATCGAGTTATTTAAATTTTTAATTAATCTATTAATGATATGATTAACTTAATATATAAATCACCAACAAACAAAATACTTTGGTTTTTTTCTTACTTTTCATATTAATTTTTTTTGCAATTTTCGTCTTTTAGAAAATCGTGTCTACCTTTTTCTCTCACTTACCAATAAGAGTTTTTTTTTTCCGCGTTCCACCGCAACCATCGTCAGCTTTAACCGCCGGAGCCGCCGCAAGGGAAGGCTCTTCATCGGCCGTGACGTAAGGCTTTTCCCTCTTCTTTTTCTCCTTTTTCTATGATTTCTCGGTCGGTTGCTTCCTCGTTTATGTATGTATTCCGGGAAATTGGGATGGAAATCAAATTCAATTTGAGATTGAGAATCAAGCAGCTAAATTATCAAATTCTTATTCGCTGGAATCTCTTTGCAAGCTGATTGATCTTTTGTGCTGATTCTGAAGTTATAGAACGAGATTTGGTCTTGTATCTCTGAGTTTTTGTATCTGCATCCGAACGATTTGGAATCTAAACTCGTTGGATCGCTTTTTCTCGTATGTGTCGCACGTTTCTCCATAGTCTTGCTCAATCACTTCTGACTAGATTTCAGGTTTCGATCACCAGGATTATATTTTTCTAGTCTCGAGAGTTTTTCTCATTCTTCATTATGCGTTTCTGACGTCATATTGGGTGTTTTTTGATTCCTCAGTGTTTCCTAGCTCTTGAATCTGGGTTTGAGTTCTTGCCTAAATTGTGTCTGTTCCATGGTTTTGATGTTTTGACAAGAGAAGAATACATTGATTAGTCTGGAAATGAATCTGGGTTTTAGATTAAAGCGTAAAGTTAAAAAATCATGATCGTATGGGAATATAATACATCCTTACTGTTTGTGTTTCATTTACGTAAGTATCTGGCTTCAGATCTGACAATGATTGATCTTTTTTTGCTCCTTTCAAACTGTTTGCATTATTCTTGGTTTTAATGCGCTAAAGGTAAATGACTATATTCCTTCCACGGCACAGATATTATTAAGGTCTACAAAGTATTTGCCTTTATAGCAAACCAGGAAATGGTTAAAAGGTACTTGTACTGTTCATATGCAATATGTCTTTAGTTTCTTTCTAGTTGTTCGAAGTTTCTTATATTTTTTGTTATCTACCAGGCATGGAGAGTTTTGATTTACAAGAGATATCATGTCGCAGTGCGTAGACAGTTTCATGCATGCTTGCACCTCTTTTTTGCGGTGTTTTGATATCGATATATACAAACAATCTGGAGGCCTTGGAGACCCTGAATTACTTGCAAGAGAGACAGTTTGTATGCTCTCAGCTTTTTTCTCATATTCTTTCAGCTTTCATTCACTCTTTTTGTTGAGTTATCTGAATCAAAGGCATGCTGTTCCTCTAGTTGATGATGCTCTCTGTTAAGAGGAGTGCAAATCTTGCTTCTGTATTTTGATAACTGAATCGTTTGGGTGCAGTTAGTGTAAGTGAAATAGAGGCTCTCTATGAGCTATTTAAGAAAATCAGCAGTGCTGTGATTGATGATGGGCTAATAAACAAGGTATATAGGAATTCTATGTTTGCATCATACACTTACATTTCTCATGCATATTGCTACTTCTTCTGGACAGTCTTTCTAATTTTATTTCTTGTGTCCTGTAATTGTATCAGGAAGAATTTCAACTAGCGCTATTCAAGACAAATAAAAAAGAGAGCTTGTTTGCAGACCGGGTATGTTTTCATCACCAAAAAGTTTTTGTAATCCATTTGCCAAGATCCTCTTCAAGGATAAGCTGACATCATCAATCACAGGTATTTGATTTGTTTGACACAAAGCATAATGGAATATTGGGGTTTGAGGAGTTTGCACGTGCTCTCTCCGTCTTTCATCCAAACGCTCCAATAGAAGACAAGATTGACTGTAAGTCTATGATCTCAAAAAATTGATCCAAGAAATCATCTCTAACAAATTATCCAATGTTCATATTCTGTATAAAGTCCATGAAATTTTGTTAATGGTTACCTGGAATATTATTTTGCAGTTTCGTTTCAGCTATATGATCTTAAGCAGCAAGGGTTCATCGAGAGGCAGGAAGTGAAACAAATGGTGGTGGCTACTCTAGCTGAGTCTGGCATGAACCTATCGGACGAAATCATAGAGAGTATAATCGACAAGGTGTGGATTCCTTCCTGCCATATCCCCCTTTCAATACTATTTTCTGGTTCCACTGTAGTATATTCAACTCGTAATAGCAGTTGAGAATGAAGTAAAGCTTGATTTCTGTGTTTATTCTCTGGCAGACATTTGAGGAAGCTGACACAAAACATGACGGGAGGATTGATAAGGAAGAGTGGAGAACTCTTGTTCTTAGGCATCCTTCTCTTCTGAAGAACATGACACTCCAGTATCTCAAGTGAGTTTACTAAACTAAGACAAAACCATAGTTTTTAGCTAATGCAACTTCTAATGTTTATGGATCACTTATTAACGTGGATGTCTCTTATTGCGTACAGGGATATCACAACTACATTTCCGAGCTTTGTGTTTCACTCGCAGGTGGAAGATACCTGACAAAAGCCAATAGCATATTAGCAGAGCAGAGTACTTGGTAATTGTCGTGTTTTCTGATTATGTAACATTTTTATTTGTTTTAATGTCCTGAACTTTTTTCAAGATTTTGTTGTTACATCTGTGAATTTGACACTTTTTTCTGTTCCGGAATTTGGTTTCATGTTCTTTGCTCGCATCTGTAGAGATACTCGTGATATTGAGAAGTTATTTCACTGTATTTTTTACTACTGTTGTTTCAGAATTGTATCTTTCACACAACAAATAAAGAAAATCACAACTGAAGAATTGAGAACATGATACTAATCTCGATTCTGAGAGAGGTCAAGCCGACAGATTAATTTCAAGTCAAATTTCAGACTACCTGTTTGGGAACATTTAGACGGTTTGTGCACGATCATGTAAACCAGAAAAAAATAGCAAAAAACTAGTAAAATTTCCCAAGGAACCTAGTTCGTAGCAGACATAATTTAAGTCATAATTAAACCAAGTCCATAAAACCGATAGAAAAGAAAGAAAGAGGGAGATAGAAAACTACTGGCAAAAAAAGGATAAAAGAAAACTGGAGATAAAAATAGAGAGTCGATATAGTCTCTGCTTCAGCTATTACTTTGTTGTGTGGGCTTAGTCGACTTCTTCCATCTTGCTTCCTTCAGCCTCAGCGTCATCTTCAAGTGGTGGCATGTCAGCATCAGCTTCAGCCTCACCTGCATCATCAATGCTCAGACCGAGCTTAAGCATCCTGTGGATTCTGCTTCCGAAGGTGTTTGGCTCATCAAGGCTGAATCCGGAGGTAAGAAGAGCAGTCTCGAATAGGAGAAGGACAAGATCCTTGACAGACTTGTCGTTTTTGTCAGCATCAGCTCTCTTCCTCAACTCATCCATGATTGAGTTCTCTGGGTTGATTTCCATCGTCTTCTTGCTGGACATGTATCCAGCCATGCTGCTATCTCTTAAAGCTTGAGCCTTCATGATTCTCTCCATGTTAGCAGTCCAACCGTACTCACCGGTTACAAGACAGCATGGTGAATCGACAACACGGTCTGAGACAATGACCTTCTCAACCTTGTCTCCCAAAACATCCTTGATCACCTTGCACAAGCCCTCGAATTTCTCCTTGAGCTCTTCCTTCTTTTTCTTCTCATCTTCGGTCTCCTCGAGTTTCAAACCTTCCTTGGTGGCAGAGACAAGTTTCTTTCCTTCAAACTCCTTGAGCTGACCAATGGCGTACTCATCAATGGCGTCAACCATGTAAAGGACTTCATATCCCTTCTTCTTAAGCTTCTCTAGGAAAGGAGAGTTCTCCACAGCCTTCTTGCTCTCACCAGTGATGTAGTAGATGTCGTTCTGTCCTTCCTTCATCCTGGTCACGTAGTCCTTAAGACTGGTGAGCTCATCTCCACTCTTGGTTGAATGGTAACGGAGCAACTCAGCAATCTTGGTTCTGTTCTGAGAGTCCTCGTGGATACCCAACTTCAAGTTCTTGGAGAATGCCTCGTAGAATTTGTTGTAATCTTCCTTGTTCTCAGCAATCTCAAAGAAGAGCTCGATGCACTTCTTCACCAGGTTCTTGCGGATAACCTTAAGGATCTTGTTCTGCTGAAGAGTTTCTCTCGAGATGTTGAGGGGAAGGTCCTCTGAGTCAACAATACCCTTCACAAATCCAAGGTATTCAGGAATAATCTCTTCACAGTTGTCCATGATGAAAACACGACGGACATAGAGCTTGATGTTGTTGGGCTTCTTCTTTGTGTCAAAGAGGTCGAATGGAGCCCTCTTGGGGACAAACAGAACAGCCTTGAACTCAAGCTGTCCTTCAACAGAGAAGTGCTTGACAGCCAAATGCTCCTCCCAGTCATTGCTGAGACTCTTGTAGAAGGCAGCGTATTCCTCCTTGTTGATTTCCTCCGGTTTCCTCATCCAAATTGGCTTTTGCTTGTTCACAAGATCAAACTCATGAGACACCTCCTTGATCTTCTTCTTTTTCTTCTCCTCCTTTTCTTTCTCCTCGTCTACTTCCTCAACCTTTCCTTCCTCATCCTTTTTCTCCTCCTCTTCCTCGTCATCTGAGATCTCCTTCTCAATGGTCTTCTCAACCCAAAGAGAGATTGGGTAGCTTATGAACTCAGAGTGCTTCTTGACCAAATCCTTAAGACGACGCTCTTCAAGGTACTCCAACTGGTCTTCCTTGAGGTAGAGAGTCATCTTAGTACCCCTACCAAGGTTCTCACCAGATGTATCCCTGGTCACTGTGAAGGATCCTCCAGCCTGAGACTCCCACACATACTGCTCATCATCATTGTGCTTCGTGATGACAACAACCCTCTCAGCTACCAAGTAAGCTGAGTAGAACCCAACACCAAACTGTCCAATCATGCTAACATCAGCACCAGCAGCCAATGCCTCCATGAATTCCTTGGTACCAGACCTGGCAATTGTACCCAAGTTGTTGACCAAATCTGTGAACAACCAAAAGGTAAGGCATCAGCAACTATAAACACAATTTAAGTTAAGACATTCGAAAACAGAATCCGATTCGGTAATCACACTAACCAGCCTTTGTCATCCCAACACCACTATCGATAATGGTCAAGGTGTTGTTAGTCTTGTCCGGGATGATATGGATGAAAAGCTCTGGTTGACCATCGAGCTTGCTCTTGTCAGTCAAGGACTCAAATCGAATTTTGTCCAAAGCCTATACACCAGGAACGAGAGAGTATTAGCACAATGAAAAAATCAGAAAAAAAAAAACAAGGAATGTTTATATAGCTTCGAGAAACACACTCTGTACATGAAAAAAAGCAAAAAAATGCTATATTTGAACGAATCTTAACTCATATAATGCAAACTCAGGGAAATCACCTAATTTATCTCACCTCCAATACTAACAATTCGCATAAAAATAAACCAAAAGATCTACAGAAAATGTAGTCAAAAGACGACAAACGAAAGCATAGATCACCAAGTAAATCTGCTTCCATTAATCACAAACACCACTGGACGCTATATGATAACTATTATATAGAGCATAAATCTGCTTCCATTAGTGAAAGAGTAACCATAGACAACACAGATACATCAAACCACACCTAAACTAATCAACAGATCAAGGTACAATCTAAAAGAGAGAGAAAAGAAGGACGCACATCAGATGAGTTACTGATGAGTTCACGAAGGAAGATCTCCTTGTTGCTGTAGAAAGTATTGATAATAAGGGAGAGAAGCTGATTGATCTCAGCCTGGAAGGCAAACGTCTCAGTGTCCGACATCACGATCCCGGAGCTAGAAAGAGTTTTTACGCCACGGAAGATGAAGAAACAGAGCTAAGGAAACGAAACGAGTTTTTCTCACTTGATTAGAATGAGCGAGGCTGCTCTGTGATGGAGGAACTAGGTTTATATATTGGGTACTCGTAGGGTTTCTAGATCCTTCCACAATACAGAAAAATAGGAGAAATTGCAAATTAACGAAAAATTCAAATAATTAAAATTAAAAACTAACGCGCTAAGAGCGCGTGTTTCTCAACAAATTCTCCTTACTTAAAGTAGCTTGGGTCCCGCGGGCCCACCGATGTAACGGTGGATTATTCCGTAGATAATACTAATCTCCGACTCTTTTGGTATCTCTTCTTATCCACAATCTAGAGAAGAAGAAGAAGAAGAAGAAGAAGAAGAAGAAGACGAATATTGACGACGGCGACGATAGCTATGGAGATTGCTCTTTTTTTCACCGGATCATCTGTGGACTTAGGTTTCGCTCGAAAATTTTGTAAACGCATTTTGAGAATAGATCAGTTTTTCTCCGTCGATTTGAGAGTGGAGATTGAGCGTTTTTCTTTAGCAGCATGGGAAAATCTAGGAACGAAGCTACTGTGATTGCTCGTGGTGGATTATCATCTGCTTCGGCTGTACGTATACCTAGAAGAGTGTTTATGTAGCTCGCTGGGTTTAGCTCGGTCTTGAAGCTTCTGGATTTTCCTGGTTTATCGGCTCCAATTCCTCAGATGAAGGAACCTGAGGTCATCAGGTACAAATTCTCCTTCTCTGAGCTATCGAGCTCTCTTTGATTTTAATTTCGGGAATTGCATTCAATCGTCGATACATTGTAGACGCTCGAATTAAGTAAGCTCTGTAAATAATTCAAAACAAAACAATCTCATTACTGAATGTGAGTGATCATTGCTTTGATAAGCCATTTACAAAGTAGAGATGAGGAAGTTAATTTCCTGTATCCAATTTGATTGTTCCACTATTGTTACATGGAGTTGGTTCCTCATCCTAAGTTTTTTTCTAATTTGATTGGCGATCGAAGAGTCCAGGACATTAAAGCTCCTTAGTGGCGTGAGGTTTCAAGGTGTGATTCTTTACAAGAAATTATGTCTGTTGTTCCTTCTGATGATAACAATTATGAATTACTTTGAAACATACAAAGGCTTGTTATTTATTATTCATGGAAGTCGTTTCTCAGAGATTATTGAAGGAGACGGACCAGAAGCTCATAAAGGGGACCTGGTTGAACTAAAGTATGTATGTAGGCGAGCAAATGGATATTTTGTTCATAGGTGAAAATTTCTTGCGAAACATTAGATACCTTGATAGTTTATTTCACTAAAAGTTTTATCATTTTTCTGTAACACTCATTGTTACTTGATTCAGCACTATGGACCAATTCAGTGGTGAAAGTTCTCCAGTCAGACTTATTCTTAATGAAAGCGACGTACTTTGATCTTGCATTCTAACTTTACATATAACAGAGCGATCTAATCACTGCCCTTAATAACAAACAGCTTGGCTCGACAGGTAATTGAGGGCTTGAAGGAAGTCTTGGTGGGCATGAGAGTTGGAGGTAAAACATGATGTAATAAATAAACAAGATGTTAGTGTTTTCTATGTAATATCCTGGTTCTATTGATCCACACTTTATGGTATTTTCTAGTTCCAGGAAAGCTTAGAGCACTGATTCCTCCATCAGTAGGGTACATAAAAGAAAAATTGAAGCCAATCCCTGAGGAGGTATTCCTCAGATCTTTGCTCTTCATCCTCCAAACGATAAACTTGCTACGTATGTGTGTATCTAAAATGACTTTTCATGTGTGTTTGTGGCTGCAGTTTGGACCACGACGCAGCCTTTTAGCACACGCAAACGAGCCTTTGGTCTTTGAAATCCAGCTCTTGAAAGTATTATGATCCTGTATATTATTCTCCCCTGAAAATGTATGAAGTAATCATCTGATGTGCTTCTTTATATCCCTTTTGTAAATCTGTAAAGTCACTATCTTATGAGTTCTACTTGGGTTAATGTTGAATTACTTACATTATGTGTTTTCGTATTGACTACACAGTTGTAAAAACTTCTTGTTTTTTTATGAAGGAAAATTTAATATACAGTACTTGGTATTTTGGAGTATGGCTAGTTTCATTAAAAGAAAAAGAAGATAAAGAGAATTATTGAAGGTTGGATTTTAATAGATTTAGATATTAAAAAATGTTTGAACTTTTTTTTATAAAGAAACTACTTTTATTAATTTAAAAGATAATTGATATATTTAACAAGATATTTTTTGTCAAAGACTCTATAACCTCATTCAAAGGAATGAAACAAAAGTTAATAAAAGAAAAAGTTTGGAGAAGTTTAGAGCATGTTCAAGGGGTTCTTAAGCATTTTTTAATATAAATTATGTTTTTAAGAACTCTTGTAATTTTTCCTCTCCAATGGTAGAGTCCCAAAAAGGGGTTCTTAAAATGGATACAAAATTGATACAAAACATACATGTCAATGGATACAAAATGGATACAAAATGGAAGATATAAGAAAGTTATTGCAGTGAAGTATGTGTACAGAAAGAATTCAATCCAAATATACCTTAAATTCCTCACTGTAAAGCATGGGGGAAGACCAACACTAAACTTTCTGCAGTTAGTTTGACAACGACATCAGAACAGCTGTAAGGAAGTCAGAGATGTATTGTAAGAAATGAAATCTCCATCACGCAAGATCCAGAGAAACAACCTTTCTTCTTCTTCTGCAAAAGAGATTTAGTCCCCATCAAAAGATACTTGTACATGCTTAGACAAACGCTCAAATAAATTTGAGAGAAGACAAATGGTGGTATATAACTTCAGATAATACACTGTACACATACCATCCATTCCAAAACACGTATATTGATAACTAAACCACTCACTCTCAGCTTCATCTGCTTCATATTTACTGGAAAAAAACACACAGCATAATCTCTGTTTTCTGTAGCCATTTGTTTTTTCGCACACCTCAGATACTTCTCATAATTCTCCTCTTCTATTACACTTCAAGTAGAGATTTCGGGCGGCTCGTTTTTAAGTTTTTACTCACTCCACCATGATCAGTTGCTGTCTCAGAGCTGATGTCATAAGATGAAAGAAGCCGTCTCTGTTGTTTCGAAATCAATAAAAAATTTTGAGGTTAGCTCTGAATTACGGTTTTTAGTTGAGTTTGTGAAGTAAGATACTTACATGATCCTCAAAATCAGGGTTAGACAAGTTGATGGATAGATTTCTCATTAAAAGTAGCACATGCTTGGTGGGGTCAACACACAAGAAACAACGATTAGGATTTTATCACTCATTCTATTGGAAAGATGTCATTTCAGTTGATGTAATAAACAACTTTTCTTCTTCTGCAGTTCGAGTTCTTCTCTTTCCTTGTGCAACCTTTCTGGATCCCCCTTATTACCATTCGGCTCTTATAAGAGATCAAATGTAAGCAAAATTAACACACATGATCAAGAGGACTAGAAAAAGGATCAATCTGCATTTCAATATTCTGAGACTGACTGAGATGATATACAGAAGATCACAATTACCACAATAAATGAAATTAGTAGATAAGATCAAAACCATGGTCAAAACTTACAAATGGTGAAGACAAGTGGGCATCTAGTTACAATGTGATGAACAACTTAATTTTTTTCCACAACCTCTTGTTTTAATGTCACATACCATTCCATCTTCCATAAGTATCACTTTGAGGATGTCCTCAAACTTTATATTCCCAAAAGCACACTACCTATATATAATCACAAAACAATTTTTAAAGAGTAGTATTAATATTTACAGGAAAGACAAATATGGAAACAATTAAAACATACTTTTAGGTCTCTGATTGAATCCACATCCATAACAATTCCATAAGAACTTTGCTCTGGATAACTTGGCTTACTTTGTTCTGATTTGTTAGCTTTCTTGCTGGTTCACAATGATCTCATCTTGCATATTCTGGAAAACATGTGGGTAATATATATTTACGATGAGGTAAGTCCTCTTACCCTAGCAAAGACGTATTTAAATGAAGTGCATGACTGAAGGCCAAGCAAGCACACTCATGAAAGATGAGATCTAAAGAAAATGCTATAGCCGCAAATGAATCCAAAGAAAATACCAATGTTTTCACTTGATTGATGTTCATAATTTTGCTTACAAAATTCCAAAGAAAATATTTCAAAATCCCACACTTCTAATTCCATAGAAAAATATACTTTTCATGACCTTACCCATCCATTCGACAGAAATAGGTGGAAAAGTAACAAAATTGGGTTCAGTGGATACAGAAACCAAAAATTTGGTTACTTCATACAAATCACCTGATTAACGGACAATTTTCAATCGAAATCCCAAAATCAAAGCATTGAGAAATCCCCTTCCCCAATACACAACCCTAAAGCGAGAGAGAAGAACTTGAGAAGCTTACACTGAAGTGATATGACTGTGGCACTCGTTGCTCTCCTCCTCCATCTTGGCAAGCACATAGCCGACGATAAGTCATCAGCGACGTACACGACGTTCATCGCCTTCAAAAACGACACCGAGAGAGAAAGTTGATTCGTGAACGGTGAAGCCTGAGAAAATTGAGAAAAGCCTCGACCAATAGGGTACCGACACGTCACCGGCTCTTAATGTTTCTAAAACTTCTACATTAAGAGTCGGCTCTTCACTTTAATTCATTTTTTCTTTTTTTTTTTATATTATTTAAACTTAAGAACCTCCATTAGATACACTAATGGAGGTGCTCTTAGAGATGTAAAAAACAACTCCATGGATCTCTAATGATTTCACGCTTGAATTGATAGCGTTGATGAGGGTAAGAGAATTCGATCTGATCTCAAGATGAAGCAAACCTCTGTGGGTTGCAAACTTCATAACTCCTATAACGGTTAAACCTTCAACCAAAAGGGCAGATCCAACGAATTGGGTAGATTTCGAGCCTAAATATACTTGACCAAAGTCGTTACTAAAAGACCATCTCATACCTGCTTGTAGCGTTGAAGCTTGCCACGCAGTATCGGTGTTACAAATCCATAGTCGGGACTGAATTGGTCCGGTTTGCTTTGTAACATTGCCGATACTCTCTTTGTCTCTCTTAGGTAGTTGAGCTTTACATCATTCTTTTGCAGCAGAATTTGCACATGTAATCACACTAATTGATGCAGATTTTACCTTTTTAAAACAGAGGTTGATACGCGTTTTCCATAGGGACAATAGTATTCAGGGTCCTACGACTTCAGATTGAATTCATGTTGGTGGTTGGTAAAGTAATGGTTTTATCGTTTTCCACATCTGTGGGAATTTTGTATCTTCGGCAAAATTGAGTTTTTTGGTTATTGGGGCTTTGTGTGGCACCCTAACTCGAGATGCCTACGTCTGGAATCGATTCTGTTTGGTCTTGGGCGGACCAAACACTTAGTCAGTTTTAGGTTCTTTAGTTAGTCGTTTTCGAGTTTTTGACAATTTTATTAGCCCAAAACGTATGCATAAACCAACTCAAGAGGTTCTATTACAACAAGTTTGCAAGAATGTTTGAATTTAAATGTGTCTAGATCTAGTTTATCCCAGTCTTATTCCATCCTTCCTCCTTCTCGCCTAGGTCTCGCTCCACTTTCACGGTCCTTGGGTAAGTCACCTACAATCACGCAGATTGAGTAAGCAAACAAACTTGCTTAGTGAGTCGGTCATTCCGTCCCACTAGGCCAAACCAGAATGTATCAAGCAATAACACAATCAAGTCAAATAATAACATTATTCATGCCCAGAGTCCAACATATTCATGCTCAGAGTCCGATCAGATCTGCTGCCTCAGCTACCCGGATTCACCCGGATCAGCCAAACAACCATCATGAACGGGAAAACAGTCACCTTTCATCCAATTAATCATGCAATTTTAACCCTTCTATGACTTAATCCCACTATTGCCTGAAACGAACCTAAAATCACCTCAACGGTCCCGAAAACTCACATTTGCCTTAGCCTTTTTCTGACATGCAATTACCAATCAGGTTACTCGGATCCGGCTTTGAATCGCTCTCGATATGTTCTTTCCCTTGCTCGATTCGACAAAAATCGGTCTTAGAGCTCTTTCGCAATGAATTCCGATCTTCCTTAGAGTTTTTCGTGAAATTTTTGGGCTGCAACGGTTTTTAGCTCTATTTATAGGGTTTTGGGTGAAAAACCTTAACCCTAATCAGTCCAGATGGGCCAAATTCGAGCCCACCTGGATTGGATCAAGTCCAACCCGCATGACACTTATGTCCCGGACCAACCCATGAACGGCCCAGCCACTTCCCACTATCACTCCCTCAGTTCAGACACTTTACTCCCTCTCCAAACACTCAACTTTCCTGTACGAACACTTCATTTCATGTCCGAACACTTCAATCTCTGTCCGAACTCACTACCTATTCGGACACTGTCACTCCCTTGTCCGAATTCATGGACTTGTCTGAATTTCCCACTACCTTGTCCGAATTCCCATGGCCTTGTCAGAATTTCATGTGGCCTTGTCCGAATTTCACGTAGTCTGGTCCGAATTGCACTTGGTCTTGTCCGAATTTCACATGGCTTTGTCTGAATTGCTTATGGCCTTGTCCGACCAAAAACCCCCATCTTTCCTTATTTTCCCACACAATTTCCTTTGTCCCTCGAACCCATCCAGAATCATCTGAAGGGTCTGCGGAACGCGGGTCTTACAGATCTCCCCCACTTCAAAGGATTTGTCCTCGAATCTAGACTTGAGATGGTCCAGCCTTTTGCTTCCCAAATAACTTAGGGAAATTCTCTTTCATTATGACTTCTAGTTCCCACGTGACCTCAATTTCCCCATCGCAGTCTCATTCGACTTGTACCATTCTGGTTTTCTTCCTTCGGTCTGCATTGACCTTCTTATCTAGGATCCAGACTGAAACTCCTTCAACCGTCATATTTTCCCTTAGGTTCCTTGGAGGTTCAACCACAACTCGTTCCCCATTGCCTAAGCACTTCTTTAGCATCGAAACATGGAAAACGTTGTGAAATGCATCCAGTTCCACGGACAGTGCTAACTTATAGGCTACTTTCCCAATCCTTTCCAGAATCTCATAAGGCTCCATATACCTTGGTGTTAATTGAGCTGATCGGGCCGAACATTCCTTACCCTTATATGTGACTGTCTTAAGGTAGACCAAGTCACAAACTGCAAACTCAAGTTCCTTCCTTCTCTTATCTACATAGCTCTTTTGTCTATCATGGGCTTGTTTCATGTTGAGCTTGACCATTCTCAACTTTTTTGTTGTGTCCTCTATGAAATCTTGCCCATATATGCTTAGCTCCCCCTCTTGAGTCCAACACAAAGGGGTTCGACACGGTTGTCCGTACAATGGCTCATACGGAGACATCTCAATACTTACGTGATAACTGTTGTTATATGCGAACTCGGCCAAAGGTAAGTACTCATCCCACTTACCTCCCCAATCCAACATACTAGCCCGCAACAAGTCCTCAAGTGTTTGGATGGTATGTTCTGACTGATCGTCTGTCTGCGGATGGTAAGCCGTACTTGTATGGACTCTAGTCCCCAACCTAGCCTGAAGCGCTTTCCAAAACGCTGAACAGAACTTGGCATCCTGATTAGACATTATGTTTGTCGGTGAACCATGCAACCAAACAATCTCCCTTACATAGATTTTGGCCAACTTTTCAGCCCGATCTGTCCTATTGACCGCAATGAAGTGAGTCGACTTGGTTAGTCGATCCACTATTACCCATATCACATCACTTTTATCACAAATGGGCAGTCTTGTTATAAAGTCCATTGTGATCATGTCCCATTTCCATTCCGGGATCGGTAGGCTTTGCAGTAACCCACTCGGAACTTGGTGTTCTGCCTTCACCAATTGGCAAGTAGGGCATTCTGAAACCCACTTAGCCTCGTCCCGTTTCATTCATGTCCAATGATAGTACTTTTTTAGATCTCGGTACATCTAGGTCGATCCAAGATGGATAGCTAACTTAGACTGATGTGATTCTTTAAAGGTTTCTTCCTGCAATCCCTGGTCGTTTGGAACACACACTCGGCCACGAACCAGAATCGTCCCATTATTCGAAGTCTGGTACTCGGTATTATCATTCTTTGCTACCTTAAGCTTTGAGAAACTTCATTCACACTCCTTAGTCCAATTGAAACGGACATCCTTCCCAGTGAGCTGGGTCACAGGCTGCGCCATGCTCGCAAAGCCTTTAACAAAACATCGGTAATACTCAGCTAATCCAAGGAGACTCCTTACCTCGGATGTGTTCAAGGGTCTAGGCCATTCTGAAATTGCCTTGATCTTTTCCGGGTCCACAGACACTCCCTTATCCGAGACCACATGACCCAAGAATCCAATTTCCCTTTGCCAAAAGCTGCACTTACTCAGCTTTCCGAATAACTTTTGTTACCATAGCCTCCCCGAAATCGTCCTTAAGTGACTTTGATGCTCTTCCAGGGACTTAGAGTACACCAGAATGTCATCTATGAAGATGATCACGAATTCATCCAAGAATTCTCGGAACACATCATACATCAATTTCATGAAGGCTGCCGGAGCATTGGTCAACCCGAAGGGCATGACCACTAACTCAAAGTGTATGTACCTTGTTCAGAAGGCTGTCTTCCGAACATCAGGCTCCGCGATTGGGATCTGATGGTAACCCGAAGCCAAATCGATCTTTGAGAACCAGGTAGCACCTCTGAGTTGGTCTAACAACTACTCTATCCGTGGAAGAGGGTACCTGTTCTTTACCGTTACTCGGTTCAGCCCACGATAATCTATGCACAGCCTGAAAGTGCCATCATTCTTCTTGACGAAGAGCATTGGTGCGCCCCAAGGCAAACTACTTGGGCGAATGAATCCCTTATCCGTCAATTCACTAAGCTGCCTCTTTAACTCGGCCATCTCTGCCAGCGCTATCCGATAAGGTGCCTTAGAATTTGGGGTCGTCCCAGGTTCTAACTCGATCGTGAAAGGATCAGATCGAGATGCTGGTAGACCCTTAGCTGCCGCAAACACATCATCAAACTCATTCACCACCGGAATGTCCTTAAGTTCTGTGTCTGTTTCTATCTCCGCAGTTGTGATCGTAGCTAGGTACGCCTCACATCCTTGTTCGACCATCCGTTTTGCTTGGATAGCCGAAATTATCAAATTCCTGAGGTGGGTCGGATTCCCTGCAACACCAACTGATTCCCACCATTTTCAAACTTCACCCGACCGCGATGGCAGTCTAAGTGTGCCTTGTTCCTTCCGAGCCAATCCATTCCCAAGATCACGTCATAAGACTTCACTTGGCAGATCACCAGATCAACTGGCATGCTCACTCTCTCTATGAATAGTAGGTAGTTCCAGACACTATCCAAAATGTCCATACTTGGCCACCAGCGGCTCGGACTAGTCATTTACCTTCCCCGGGTTCCTTCTAGAATCCTTCAATACGTATCATTCTTGGGTGCACAAAACAGTGTGTTGCCCCCGAATCAAACAGTACATGGGTTGCCACACCAACCATTTTCATAGTTCCTACACATTTGTCTATAATGCTAAGGACCCTATAATACACAATAAACAAGCAAGTTCACCAAGAAAATGCTAAGGTAAAGAGTGAGAAGACTCACCAGTTATTGGACGTGCAGTGTTCTGATCTGCTGGATCCGCAGCCCTCGACACCAATGCTTGCTTTTTTGGCGGAGGTGACAGTGCTTCACTTGCCCATTTCCCTAAAGACTTCTCCAACTTCAGACAATGCGGTCTGATGTGCCCAGCTTCACCGCAGTTGTAGCATACCCTTGCATCACTAGCTCACACTTCCTTTCCCATTGGGTCCTCTTCCGGGCAGTCCTGAATCCTATACTCTGTGCTACCACATCGGAAGCATGCACCCGAAGCAAATATGCACGTACCAGAATGCTCCTTCCCGCAGACCTTGCACGTACTGCAGGCATAAATTGGCTTCGCGGACCCATTTCCTTCGATCTTCTTGAACCTGGGTCCCGAAACATTTCCCGACTGCACTTGCGGTACAGTCTGTACCCGCTTCCTTTCCCCAACCACATTGGCTTCTTCCAGCCCACTTTCCAACTGTGTTGCCTTCTTTACCACTTCCGGTGGGAAGTATTTTGCCCTAAACTCCCTACCGAACGTTTCCCAGCTGCAGTTTAGGTTATTCATTCTTCTCGAAACGCCTTGCCACCAATTTTCCGTGTCCCCTTCCAAGTAGTGGACCGTGATATCCCTCTTAAACTCTTTCGGGCATCGGATAGAGTTGAAATTTCTTTCCAGCCTACTCCGCCACTCATCTGCCTCGATAGGCTTGGCACCTCCTGAAAGAACTTGGTGCCTAACTTCTGCATGTGATCCATCATTTTCAGGTATGATGAAGTAACCGCAGAGTGTATCTCCTCGACCACGTTTTCCACCGGAACCGGAATCACCTGCGGTGGTACTGCTGCAGCGGGCACTACAGCGTGAAGTTTTTCCAAGACTTGGGTTAATAGAGCAAACACCTCGCTCATCCCAATCGGATTCGTGGTACCAGCACTCGCGTTGGGATGCTGAATTCTTTCCACATTTTGGTTGTCCACGCATTGGACATTCTCATCCTCAGACCTTCCCATCACAGCTCGGGAAGTCGCTTCATTTCCAACATTCCTTCTAGTCCGGTTACTTTTAGCCATCTACAGTGACCCGATTCACTAAGTTAGTCCCTCATACTAACTTAGTTCAATTCACACCCATAAAAATACATATAAATCTTACCGCGAGGAGGATGAATTTCCATTCATCTAACTCGTTTATGCATAACCCGACTATCCTAGAACCAAACCGCGCTCTAATATCAACTTGTGGCACCCTAACTCGAGATGCCTAAGTCCGGATTCGATTTAGTTTGGTCTTGGGCGGACCAAACACTTAGTCAGCTTTAGGTTCTTTGTTTAGTTAGTCGTTTTCGAGTTTTTGACAGTTTTATAGCCTAAAACGTATGCATAAACCAATTCAAGAGGTTCTATTACAACAAGTTTGCAAGAATGTTTGAATTTAAATGTGTCTAGACCTAGTTTATCCCAGTCTTATTCCATCGTTCCTCCTTCTCGCCTCGGTCTCGCTCCTATTTAGCCACTTTCACGGTCCTTGGGTAAATCACCTACAATCACGCAGATTGAGTAAGTAAACGAATTTTCTTAGTGAGTCGGTCATTCCGTCCCACTAGGCCAAACCAGAACGTATCAAGCAATAACACAATCAAGTCAAAGAATAGCATTATTCATGCCCAGAGTCCAGCATATTCATGCTCAGAGTCCGATCAGATCTGCTGCCTCAGCTACCCGGATTCATCCGGATCAGCCAAACAACCATCATGAACGGGAAAACAGTCACCTTTCATCCAATCAATCACGAAATTCTAACCCTTCTATGACTTAATCCCACTTTTGCCCGAAACGAACCTAGAATCACCTCAACGGTCCCGAAAATTCACCTTTGCCTTAGCCTTTTTCTGACACCTCTTGATGCGATTGCCAATCAGGTTACTCGGATCCGGCTTTGATCGCTCTCGATCCGTTCTTTCCCTTGCTTGATTCGACAAAAATCGGTCTTAGAGCTCTTTCGCAATGAATTCTGATCTTCCTTAGAGTTTTTCGTGAAATTTTTGGGCTGTGGCGGTTTTTAGCTCTATTTATAGGGTTTTTGGTG